>NNCF01129044.1:528923-557265 GCA_002313205.1 Laupala kohalensis
ATATATATATACATATATACATACATATATACATACATACATATATACATAAATGTTAAGAGGATTCCATCGTGGTCGATTATTCCAACTCCTCCAATTGTCTTCTGCACATCGCGTTCCGTTGATGACTGCGTAGACCTGCGAGATTTCGGCACGTTCCACCACATGCTCGACATTGCAACGGGTTGCTGGCAGTTGTGGGTGCTATAAAGATCTGATTGTTCGGTTGATCCAGTGTTGGCTGTTCGGTTAATGCTTGAAATGTTGATTTTGATGGTTGAGGTAATTTCTTTTTAATAGGTAGAGGTCTGTTTTCAGGTGGGATTTGAACAGGATGACGATTTCTCATATGGCTATTGTATCCAAATTTGGTTTTGTATGAGGTGTTACATATTGAGCACTGTGGAATTGGTGTGTTAGTACGCCGGACTTCTTCTACTTCATCTCTGTGGGCTTGGGTAAGGTGTGAGTTGACGTACTGTCTGCCAGTTTTACATATTCTTTTGAAATCACACAATAGACATTCCCAGTGAACTGTTCTTCAATGTCATGTCTTTCTTTCCTTATTATTTCAGCTTCTCTTATTTTGAATGTTTGATGTTGTTAAATATTCTTGTTTATTTTTGCGCGCCATTCTTTTTTGTTGGATGCCAATTCTCTCCATTCCGTGATATTAATCTTTTTCTCTTTTAGGTCTTGTTTGAGCAGATCAATCCATCTTCTCTTTGGTTTCTTTTGAGGTATTTTCCTTTCTTAAATTCCGAGAAAGCACCTTGATGTGGGGTTCTATTTTTGCTCATGCGGCTGACGTTCCCCGCCCATGTTAGTCGTTTTAGTTTGATTATATTATCAATGTTTGTTCTCTTTAGTACTTCTTCGTTTGGTACCATATCTCCCCATGATATTTTACAAATGGTTTTTGGGCATTTCATGTGGAAGCCATTTAATCTTCTCAAGTCTTTCTCAAGCACCGTCCAGGTTTCAGTAATAAAGTGCT
Organism: Laupala kohalensis; assembly: GCA_002313205.1. Classification (NCBI taxonomy): domain Eukaryota; kingdom Metazoa; phylum Arthropoda; class Insecta; order Orthoptera; family Trigonidiidae; genus Laupala; species Laupala kohalensis. The sequence goes on from NNCF01129044.1 coordinate 529,921, forward strand.
GAGTACTATGGTTTGGTAAACGAGAAGTTTGGTCTTGAGGTTTAGTTCGTGTCGCTTCCACACTCCTGAGTAAAGTTTTTGAAAGGCCTGACTTGAGGAAATTATTCGTTGATTGATTTCATTTTGTACACACATACATACATACTGTAATATAATTAATTAATTCAGACATAAGGAGAGGTCCCACGCAAGAGCGCCAATTGTAATATAATTAAATGTGAGAGACCGAAAATTGGGACGCCATTTTGTAATAAACTTGGTTTTAAAAAAACAAATGAAGGAAACATCTAACGCTAACTTACCTGGCCCACTCGGCGTAGAAATTACTGATGCCTAGCTGTCATAGAGCTTAAATTTAAAGATAGGGAATAGGTCGGCCGATTCATAGGCGTGAAACACATTAATCCTTCTCGAAGGAAACACATTGTTCATAAAAAATTAATATAATTACGACAAAACAAATACATAATTGTTATGGCTACAAATGCTCTTCTTACAACATTACCCCCAAAATAAGAAAACAACATTCAATTGTTCACTAATGCACATTACAAATCTTAAACTAACGCTGAGATTACACAATTCGTTATTCTTTGACATACAACAACGGAACTTGTCCGTTCAAACACTTTATACGAGCTGAAGGCTCATTGTACATCATAGCAGTTTATGAATAATAAAGTTCGTCCAATCGGATAGCAGCATAGCCGTGACCAACGAGGTTACTTGCATCATTTACCAATCGTCTTACGCAATACAATTAGACACAAGTCACTAATCAAATCACAACTTGTTTTAAAAATGGAGACAACGAGTGTCCCGACGTTGCACTTCGCGGTGAATTTAAGCATCACTGATAATTATCACCGAATGCCGAAATTATAACAGTTGAGTATCGACTTTGAAAAAAAAACTCGATGAATATCGATCGGATTTCTCTCCTCACGATCTAAGAAAACGTTCGCCTCTATCGAGAAATATCAATAATTATCGTCATTACCATGATCATCGTCATAGTAAAAGTACTCTGAGTGTCTCTAACTCTGATATCTCTGATATGATCAAGCTCTCATAAGCGTACGAGTGTGCGCTTAAATAACTTCATCCCCTCTTCTCCTACTTTGTAAAATCAGTTTGTTTCTGCCCATCGCATACGTACCAAACTTTTTTATCCAATAATATCTAAAAGTTTATTTCACGTGATCTCTCGCAATAGGTGGTAGTCCTTTGACGTTGTCGTCTCAATCAGCCTATCTCTGATCTTCCTCTAATCACGTGATGTCTCGTCTCGTGATGTAGTATTTTCGCTTGAAGGTAATCTTTTTACTCTCAAAAATTGAGGTCAGCAGTCCTGTCCTACACAAAAGACCCTTTAGTAGACCAGAATGCCTTCCTCCTCGTCGTCATTGCTACTAACTTTCTAAAATTGTTGAAACATTTATCGCTGTACAATGGCTCTTTATTTGACGCGTAATATTTTCGCGGCTCTGTGGTCCCGTGAATATTTATTCCTTTTAATTTATTATAAAACTTCAAAAAAATGCTAAAACGAATTATTTATTACAATACATACATACATTAGATACATACGAAAGAATGTCTTATTTAGGTGTCTTTGTTTTCGATCCGAAAGGGATAAACTGCGAGAGCAGTTGGGAGAAACGCTGACTCCAGAAAACATCGTTCACCTCATCGGAGTCGAACTGGAGTGCAGCAGCTGACTTTGCTTCATCTACAGAGGTGTCTCATCGCAATACAGTCCAAAGTGTCCAACCGGAAGTTGCTGAGCTCACTCTAACGGCATATAACATAACTACTATCGATACTTCAGGTCTGTTGCGTTGTTTATATTGAGATCACGTGCGTAGAGTGGCAATTTTTCTTCTCGTTATTTGCTTCAGCTAGTACCTGTCAACCTAAGAAAGGTTTTTTAAGAAGGTAAAGAAAAGAAATGTTCAGAGTTTAGCCCCAATCCAAATTGAACTAGAAGTTATAAGCGGTTGGCTTATTGATGAGCCAGATAAAGTTTTGTTTATTTATTCGGGAATCTATCATACATATTAGTGGACGTTACGGAATGAACATTATTTTTACTTATTTCTTTCGTAAATTAGTTAGTACCATTTGGTTGGTGACAATTCCGCTTGGCATTATTCCCACTATCAGCCGAGCATGACTGCATCTCAGTTCTGCTGACAACTTGGAGGGTTATCGAAGTACCCCTCAATCAAATATTACACATCTAATATTTAAAATTTCAACAAGGAATTTAAATCGTGATTTTTTGAATTTTGAAGTATTAATGGAAAAAACTTCATTGGTAGTAGGTACATCTGTCTTCCAGACTCTCCTTAAATTTCAGTTGTGTACATACTTTTTGGCATGACCTTGCCTCATATTTCTTATATGATATTTATAGTGAAACAGGATCCAGAAAAGTTAGTTGGAAGAAACAATTTACAATTGCGCGTGGACTGTCTTTATCGCAGCCTGCAACTTTCAATTTGCTCAATGTAGTTTCGAGACCGTTTTCGAGTTAAGTGGTTTTCAAATTAAAAAGTAGCTTTACAATGTACATGTTTAGAATAAAACTAATTGTTGTGGATCGCACAAAGAAAGAAAATTATTGCTGGCTTTATTGTAGTATTGATATTGTGAGAGTATATTCTTGTCCATGTGTATTTTGTTCCCTCTTTCTGGATTATATTTCAGTTTTATCTATCACCCAAAAATTTGGCTAATGGTACAAATTTACTAAAAATGTTGTGTTTTATTGCTGTACCTTTAACACAAAAAACTAAAAAATTATGTATTGTATTGATCTATGTGGCTAAATGAAACTACAACTATTGTTTTTCTTGTTATTATTGTGGGAATGTTTACTTCGCACCCTAGAGTGTGGGCCATGTGTCCTGCGTCACCTCTGTTTATTAGGCTACGCGAAAGAATTGCTTTCTGACGGACCCGAGAGAACGAATTCTGCTCGAGTGTTCGAGTTAGCATGTGCGTGTGTGTGGGTGTTGGTGTAAGGGCGGCTGGCCGACAACAGCGGTCGGGGGCAACAGTTCTGTCTTAGGTGTGTAAGGAGAGAGTTCTGGTTAGGGAGTGTGAGAGGACAGTTCTGTTTTTGGATGGTCGTGACAGCTGGCAACTCTCACGACAATGTTGTATTACTTAAATCAAAATAAATACTTGTTAATTTAGTAAGTGATTTTCTTGCTCAATTTAAGATAAATCGGTCTCCCACAGAATTATGGGAAGTATAACAATCTATATATACATTCTCCCACATTATTATTGTTGTTACCCCTATTATTTTCCCCCTTAAATTATATTGCTAGATAAATATTTGAGTAAGCAACGAGAAAATGTCTAAATACTTTTTGATGTATCTCACCTCAAATAACATACATTATACTATTTTCTCTATACTTGTGCAACTCTGTCGTAGATTGATTGAATAATATTATGAAACTTGAAATTGATAAAAGCCTCTTTTATTGATATTGATGTAGTTATGCTTGGTTTTAAATCCAATATCTTATTTTGGGAAGAATCATTTTTAGTTTAAAGTTTATTGAATCTAAGCATATCTGCATTTGTTGAGATAAATTTTTAGATCATTCTATTTCAATACAATTTTCAACTTTCACCTAGTTTAAAAATATTTCGTGTCCTATCATAAAAACTGAAAACATTATAGACTATTTTTCGGAACATTGGAATTAAAAACGCTTAGACTTTTAAGATAGTACTAAAATGCTTTATTTATTCAACAGGTAATTTAAAACCACCATGAAAAGACTATACGAATTGAATTATCTCTACCACTGCATACTGTGTTCTGTTAATGAATCTCGTTTATCTTTCAACTTCAGTATTAAAAAAAGCATTAATTTTAATAATGTTTATTCAGGACCTTTGCAGGGGTAGAAGTTAAGAAACACTCACCGAAGTTAGCAGTCAATCTGGTCAAAAGAAGTTAGAAAATCTTTTTAATTTTAATGAAACAAAATAATATGTTTGTGGCATATACTAGTGTATCATAACTGCATTACTTATGTCAGAAATATAATATTTTAATAAAAGTAATAAGAAAAGACTTATGTCACCAATCTTATCCAAGGAGAATCTCATCAAAGTAGGCACATTCATATTCCACCTCTCTAACGATTTGCCTCCCAATGGTCCAGTATGCAATTTCCACTGGTTGTGAGACTTTACTATTCATCTATTTGCAATGATTTCTCGACCCATTTATTTTTAATATTTTCCTCATCATCATGTTTGTAAAGACAAGTGCCAACGAATTTGAAATAGTAAAAAATTAATCATGAACGTACTAATGGTCGCTCTAAAATCCAACTCGCTGTGCATTAAAGATTTGTAGCCACCAGTGGGCAGACATTTCGATCTTCCGGTTGGACACTGTGTCCCGTACTGCGATGAGACACTCCTTCATCTACGACCGAGCGAAGAAAACCCGAAAATAGTCACTAACGACTTAATTCCTAGGCGTGGCAGATAGCAAACCCACTCTCCGCGAAGTAATCCTGACAGCGGTCCCGTGGGAGATGTGACGGCGTAAAGGGAAGAGGTTTTAGTGGGTAAAATCCCCCATGCCTTGTGGTATGGACCACAAGGTGTCTTCCCAAGATTTCTACCTGCCCTGGCAAAAAAGAAAACAAAAAACATACGAACGAAGCAAGTTTATAACGAAGAAACAAAGAAGAAAACGACGAACGAAGCAAGCAAATAAAACCTAAAAAGGGGTATAGGTGGAAATTTTGCAGCAGATATGATTTTTCGTACCCTTATATTTTTGGGGGTGTTGATTACGAATCTGAGGTTTGCCAACAAAAGTTTAAACGGGGGAACCCCTTTTTAGACAAAAATTGCGAAAATTTTCGACACTTCCGCAGTTTCTTTCAAAACAATTATTCGGCAGAAGTTACGAATACTTTCATGGATTATTTTAAAACTAGAATAAATGTCCGAAAAAAATGGTTTTATTGAATCTTTTGTCAGAATATACCATGTTGTAAGCTCTAGCAACTAACTCAAAAACTTTTCTACCCTTTGCGCTCATTAAGAGTAAAATATCGAAAAATCTATCTTAGGATACTTTTTGCAATGCTTACATTTAGTCCGAGAGCCCACCGTACGATCCAGTGTAAAACACAAGGTAGGTTTTCATTTTAATCCTAATCTTTTTTCAGTGAAGATGTACAGGATGAGGTAATTACCTCCAAAATATGGAAAAAACATACACTTTCGGTTTTGATTTTTCATTTAAACGTCTCTCAAAGAACATGAGCTCGAAATTTATATCAATCCAGAATTTGTACCTTTATTGACAATTTGTACCATGTTCTACTTCAACCGGATGTACGACAAATTCCGAAAATAAAAAATTACTTACCCCTATAGTCATACCCAAAGTCAATTTATTAACCGAGTAGACAACACTTTCTAACTTTATAAAATAACTTGGAGCAAAAAAGGAAACTACAAAATACCACCAAAGTAGGTCAAAACAAGACTTCTCTCTTTAATTATTATTAAAGCTCAACGGAACTCGTCCGAAAACACATTTGAGCGAAACTAGGAAAACGATACGTGAAATCAAAATTATTTGCACATTTACACTTCCTTATATCCCAAAGAATGTGTCTTACCGGAAAAGGCAAACCTAATACTTTGTACTCCAGAGCTAATATTTCCAGGGTGAAGCATAAGAGTATCAACTGATTTCAGAGGGTTCCACCTAAATGTTTGGTGTGATTAGGAGATTATAATAAAAAATAATAAAGTTGAACTTTCTTATTACAATTACAATAAATAAAGTTACTTTATTTTAAATTCATATACACCTGTTTTTCCTTTTCTTAAGACCGTTTACTTTATTCCATCAACAGGTACGAAAACATTACTCTCTCCCTTTTTTTCAGGTTGCTTTCTCTTTTAATACACTTGCAATAAACGACTCAGCCATCTATTATTTGCAATGAATGTCCGTATTCGAATATTATTATTTTAATAAAAATCAAGTTTATGAAGCACTTATACAACTTACCTATTATTCATACATTACGTCCTAAAATGAGTGCATTGCTTTATTCTAAATCCAGTAATTTAAGAACTTAAAGAACGTTATTAATTATACTTAAGTGACTCGCCGCATGATAAAAATTTTACATTACAAAAAACGGTGCCGCTAATCACTTCCTCGTGGAGATTACAATCTTCCTGAGATTGAAACCTGTAACTAGTTCGACGCGTAAAAAATGTTAATAGTGTTGCTTATGTCTTGAAAATACTCACTAAGAATTTTTTTTTTCAAAGTCTGATTTTGAAGGTATGAATTAGAGTGAAAAACGTTTTTTCGGAAATTGCTGAATATCATGAACTAATCAAGAAACCACCGTGGTTTTTGAAATTCAATGTGCTATCTTTGTTAACACTAAATTATAACGAAGAGGAACTGTATGCGAAGCCGGGCAGGGTGGCCTTGTCACATACAATACACTTTGACGTGATATTCAGTGATTACTTTTGTTAGTGCAACATAAATTTTGGAAACTATATTACAATTTTATTTTGATTGAACATACTTTAATTGTTATAACTAAGACGAAACATGCGAGTAACTCATTGCAAAGCTCACAATTTCGGGAGGATTATGTGGCAGGCAAGGAACGAGAGACGCGATGGCAATGGGATGCTGCTATGGAGGACGAAGGGGTGGGCGTCGGTTGGGGTTGGACAGGTTTCCAACCAAACCGAAAAAAACCCACCGACCCGACCTATTCGAATCGCTTTCGGGTCAGTTCCGGTCGGTCGGGTTGAGACGCTTGTGGTTCGGTTGGAAAACCGACCCAAAATCGAACTGAATTTAACTGAAACAGAACCGAATATAGTTTTATATAAATCAGCGTGAAAAAAATTAGATTTCTAAAAGATAAGTTATTAAAAAATTTATTATCACAATTAAATTGAAATGCCGCAGTTCTCAATCGAAAATTAAATTAATTTGTCCGAATTTGAATAATGTTATAATTAGTTTTATGATATAAGCATATGTATTAAATGAAAATGAAATGTCAGAAGCCAGTAACCCATTTAATGAAAAAATAAATTAAAACCAAATCTGACTAAAACAGTTTTTGTTTTTATTAATTGTGTAAAATATGAATACATTCTAAATAATAATGATACATTTTTCTCACAAAAAAGATTCAATTTACAAGTATTAATTGTTTTAACAAAAACACGATAAAAAATAAACCAATTAAAAAATAACTAAAAATAGAGCATACATTTATCTAGGTTGACGTGGAACAAATAAACGGTCAATAAATAAGCGTAAAAGTAATGAAAAAATCAAATAAATAAAGTATATTAATAATCAAAACTGTAAATGAAGATAAATTTAAAAAGTTATATGAATACCTGCTTTAAGTGTGAAATCTTCTCCAACTTCTGTTACTAGTTCTCTGTTCGGATCGAATTGATCGAATTCTGCTAATCCATATAGATGGTGTCTACCAAATCCGCGATGCATATAGTACTCGTCCGCTCGTACAGAATGCAGAATCAGAAGGAACTATTGATACTGGCGTAGGTAATATATATCTAGCAATGATAGATAAAACTATATATAGAGTAATATTGTCCTTCCGCCATTGCAAGATCTCAAAATTAAGGTCACGAGCAATACTCTTGCCTTCTTGATAACGATCAATGCGGGGCACTGATGAAACACTCTCCTCAGGTAATCTAATGGATCATCAACCTCATCAGAATGAAAGTAATTATAAATACCTAAACACGGACTATTTGTTTAATTTATGTACATTGGAATTACCGTTTAAATGAAAATGAATAACTCTAATAACCAAGTAAACGTTAGAACGAGACAACCATAGGTGATACATTTATTACCGAACAATAGACGAGTCCACTTCTCGCAAACTAATACACGAAATGATAATTAACTATGCGACCCTAGTCACGTCGTTCTTGTTGCCTCAGTTGAGGTCGGTGGCACATGGCACTCTGCATGGCGTTCAGCGGTCACGGTCGTCGGTCGGCGTAAGTATAACGCTATAGCCATCATAGTGCTGTCGGCACAGACTTCAGTACGCTCTCTATGAGAGTGTACCACAATAACCATACCCGAATCTTTAGTTGTACGATCAATATTACTGTTCGCTCCTCTGGGCATATCAGGGCTGGGTATATCATGAGTTACCCTGTATGCAAAACGCTTTATTCAATATCCCATTAGATATAACTGAGTTTACACAGTATTCTATCAGTTAACACTGGGAACCTTTTTATTTTTGGTAAAATATTCAATAATTTGTTTGCGCCACTGAACATATTAATCTTTTTTTTTCAAAATTTTTCTTAAATGGAAATTTTGCGTTTTTTATATGGTCTACAGAAAGATGTTTTATGTACTTACCCAGCCTACCTGACCTAAACTACACGAGACTACTATAACTATATTATAATAAAGTATAGAGTGTAACGGTCAACTTACGATGGCAACAGTTTATGTATTTTTTCCATGTATATGTTATTTTCGAGAATTTAACTGTAATTGTTTTATTCAGTTTTTAATTGTTTTATTATTTTCGTGTTACAATACGAAGAACGGAAGATGTAAGTTAAAGATGAAATGTGTTTTGGTGTACAGAATACGACATTGTTTTACTTATCTGAAAGACGTAGTTTTAATAACCCGATTGGCTAAGCGATCGGGTTTCGGTTAGATTTAAACCGACTTCACAACCCGAAACCATCCCAAGCCAACGAAAACCCAAAATTTTACAGACGGTTTCGGTCGGTTCGGTTTATTTGACTACCCCTAGCGACCGTTACGGGATGATATTCACGCGTAATTATTTAAATCATCCGCTCCTCTGACAAACAATTCAATACAACTATTTTTAAGGAAATTTATTCTAATTTGCAAAAATTCCATCAAAGTCTCCGTAACTTTTGCCAAAAAATTGTTATATTAACGAAAACAGAGCAAAATTTGAAAATTTTCGCAATTTTTGTCAAAAAGGGGTCATTTCAGTCAAAATATTTGTGAGCAAACATTAGTGTTTAGCACCCCAAAAATCATAAGGGTACGAAAAATCATCTTTCCTGCAAAACTTTCCATCTAAAATCCAAGATTACTGGACCATCAATATATAAACAGCGTAAACAGACGACGACTGCAGTATTGAGGATCAAAAATATGTTAGTTTCATGTTTAGTTTTTTCTTTAATTTACAATGACAGGAGGGGAAACAACGCTACATACTAATCCCCTGCAGATGCCATTAATGCGTTGCGTGGTTTTACTCCCTTTTGATCTCTTGAAAAAAAAACCAGAATATTTCAGCAGACAGATGAAATACAGTTAAATGGAAAAATAATTCGAAGTGAAGAAAAGGGGAATCGAGGAAGCAGTTAGTGAATAGTCTGATGATAGGATGGCAAACCAGATGGGATAATTCAATAAAAAGAAAATTGGCATACCAGTATACTCCGAAAGTGGGGTTTGTAAATAAAATAGACATGTTTAAATTAAATAGATACGTGATGGAGTTTCTAACGGGACGTGGTAATTTTGGGAAATACTTGAAGGAAAGGTTGATTAAGGAAAACAGTCAATGTACCTGCGGAGACATGACTGAGGACACACAACGTGTACAATGGGACTGCGATATGTATGGTGCAGAAAGAGCAAGTTACTTTAAATACATATTGCGAGAAGGATAATAGACTAGGGAAACCAGAATAATTTCGTAACAACAAAGGAGAGATATGAGAAATTAAGGGAGTATATCACGGACAAATTCTTCGAGACTTTCTTTGGAAGGAGACAGAGAAATGAAGAGGAAAAGCAGAACACGGAATGAGAGACAACTGATAAGCGAAACGCATAAAAGGGAGACATACATACAAGAGACAAAAATACGTTAACAATGACAAAAGATGTAGCGAAGAGGTAGGAGAAAGGCGCTCTCTTGCCCTTGGCGGGGATGGATGCAGCTGCGGAAGTATATTGACTAAGAAGCGCTAACGATGTAAAAACCGAGAGAGAAAAATGAAACAAGGGTGCTCTGTAATGACTCAGTATGCAGGCAGAGCTGTTACACTGTAAGGTGACAAAAATAAATAACATAAATAAATAAATAAAATAAATAATTTTAACTCCCATATGAAAGAACTAACGATCATTATTCGGCTATGTCTATTAACTCTACCTCTCTTTATCTCTCTTGCTCGCTTCCCCTCTTACAATTTTATATTATCCTCTGATTACAAACTTATTACCCCATATGAACACTTAAGAATAAGGGCTCTAATGACCTACACGTTTGCGAGCTCTAAAGACCCATTAAAAAGACTTTAAATATTTGCAAGTGTGTACCCTGGATAGGCACCTCAATAGTGACAACTGAAATGAGATTGATCTCACGAACATTCAATGTTGAAGAGCCAAGCAACTCGAAAAATAATTACAAAACATTACAGTAAAACACATACTGTTACTAACCACAATAGCAATAGTCTCACGAAGAAAAAAATATTGTATTGTTCGAGTACCCATTCCCATTAAAAAATGAAGATTTTTGTAAATAGCTTAACAGAGAAGTTAATAAAAGAAAAAGAAGAAGAGTAAAATGCCTTAATTATAACGTATAACTCAGCCCAGGTATCTGAATAGGGAAGAATGGGGTAATAAGAAACAAGTGTTAAGCTATATTACTTCTTGTAATTTTATTTATAAGCCTAAAAATCATGGAAAAATCGAAGAGGAATCTGACCTTCCTTCACATTATATAAAAACGGTATAACCTGCAAGAACTCCTTCATTCAAAAATCAAGTGTAACGAGTGAATTCAATCAAAAACTTCACCAACTCAAAGTGTTTTACAGACATATTTTCTACTGATTTTACAAACGTATTTCCACACAAATTTTCATTGAAACTTCTTAAGGTTAGAATGGTTTTGCAATATTATTTTAGTCTTTAGTTTGGATGTTAACGCCATCCTAAGAGAGGTCCTATTCCTTATTACCCCATATTTTTCCAAAATAATGGGGTAATAAGATACACTAATATTTTACCAAAAAATATTACATTGTCTATTTTTGTCTATGATTATTTTGTTTCATTTCTTTTTAAAATGTGATAATCTATGTTTGTTGCAAAACTAAATGTATTAATAATGGTAAGTGTGACCGAAGCAGACGTAATATCTAATTTAAGTTTATTAATCATTGCTTACATGACCAAGCAGACTATTTCTTTGTAATAAAATCAGTTCGGCTATGGCATCTTGTCTTCATTTTATCTGTTTTAATTAATGTTATGTTCATTTGTTTGGTTTGAAAATATCATCTAAAATGTTTTCAAATTATCATCTCTAAAATAGATCAAATAAAATTCGTCAACTTTTGTTTCATCTTTTTAATCGTGTCTTTAACCTTCTTTATTTGTTTTATTAAGTTTTTTAAAACCTTCTATCAAGTAATAAAGGGGTGAATAAATCTTTCGGAGTATAACTTTCTTATCCTGATTTTCAGTTAGTCGTAATTCAGATGTCTCAGTCATAATTTTGATGTTTTATTCAAAAATCCGAATAAAATTTGCGGAAATAAAATACACTATGGAGATGAATCTTACAATCCCATATGATTTTAATTGTAACAAATTGTAAAGTAGTTGATTTGTTTCTAATTTCTCCAAGTAGGGTAACAAGCTATAGTTGACTGGAGTCATCAGAAAAAAATTTCCCATTTTAAGTTTGCAGGGTTACTATTTCTGTTTAGAAAGCTATTGATGCTAAACCTGTGGTTTAAAAGAAATCGCCATTATAGACTTAAAAATAACAGTAGTGTATTTTTTTATGTTCCTTAGTACCCCATTCTTATCTAATTACCCCACTCTCCCTCTCTTTAAAAATGCTTTTAGATGCAGCGCATCCAGAGCAGATGAGTGTGTACATAGTAGAAAACACGAATTACTCTACAAATATGTAAAATACATTTTTACCATTCTCGATTTCCAATGCTTCGTAGCACTAGTGTCGTGTGCGTCCACGGTGACTACAGAACTCTTCTAGTAACCGTAGGTGCTTATGTGTGATTGGTTTTCATTTCTTAGTAGTTATGCTGGTGAGCGCATTATATGAATTTCGTATTATTTTTTCCTATAAAGCAAGAAGCTGGGACAACTGTAGGTATCTAAATGACGCCGGGCCCGGAATCTGATTTGGGATGTCCTGTACTGATTGCAAGATGTATTGACCACTACACCTCTCGTTCGCCTACCGTAACTTATTTCCGGTAGAGACCCACGTCTCATGGATTGCAGACGGGTGGAAATTGAGTACAGTTGTGGAATGCGAACGGTTATTACCGCGGTCATCAGCCCTCAGGATAGGAGATTCCGGGTTCGATTCACGGTTCAACATGAGTCACATCGCTTCCTCCACGTGTGTGTATACGGAAGTACTCGAGTGTGAACATTTGCAAGGAACTTTGTACGTCATGACAATTCCATATGAATAACAGTATTCATTTTTAAATTCACCTCAACATTAGGCAAAATTATGACGAGAGAAAAACAATCATGATGTGGTACGACGCTCAATATTTACAGAATTCCGTGACAAAGACATTGAAATTCCTTTAACGAATACTTTCAAGGACGCTCACAACAGTTAACGAAAAAAAACAAACAATATCTTTATGAAGGAACATGCTCGCTGGTCCGCGACCGCGGACATTCTGGTTAGAGAGTAGAAGCTGCGTAAATAGAGAGAGAAGGAGAGAAGCATGAAAAAACCTCTTGTACGTCGTGAACGAGTGGCAACCTTGGCCAACACCTGCGTTGCTTTGAAAATAACGCGACGATTAGTTGACCGCGGGTTGAGATACAAGGGAGCGGATGTCCGCTTGACACGGGAATGATGGAGCTCGAACGAATTAAAAATACTAGATGTGCAGGAGTTTACATTCGCATGGAATATCCATTCTATGTTTATTCAAACATCAAAATCAACCGGTCGAGTTCAACATTTTTACGTTTTATTTTATGAGAGACATTCTTTACTTTTGTTTGGTAACACAGGTATTACTATACTTCCTTTGGTATCTCTGAGTATATAATTTTACAAACAATTAAATCATATCCATTTACATTAAATATGCACAAAAATGACGAAAGAAATTATTTAGTGCATGATACTTAAGAAATACTCTCGCAGTAGTGTTACAGAAAATAATCTTCAAATCAAACCTCACTTAAATTGTTTACGAATTTAAAAGTCGTCGAATTTCTAAAATATCTATAAAATTATATCATTAAAAGATGTGTTAAAATGTTAATTTTATTGAAAACACATGTACCTTGTTAATTTACAAAACACGTACACAACGTACGTATTTCATACATCCTTCACTGATGATGAAAACTAATTCTTTTTTTCGAGTTCTAAGCAACATTCATACTTTTTGTATTTTTAATTTAAATTATAACAATTTTTTAAATATTATTTCAAAATATTTTGCGATATCTCAGTCCCAGATAGCGCAATTCGTGTTACGTAAATGTATCTCATTTTAGGTACATTATCATGCAATTTTGTACCTTGAGAGGATTGCCATTCTTCCATCAGTTTTATCAGTATCTTTCATTTTAGTTCTCTAAAGCAGTACCCTGCTTGGTACATCCGTCTGCTTGGTACATAAATAGTATTTTGAAGCCTCTTGAAGTAGTCAACAATTGTGGTAGTGCGACTCAGTGATATTATTTTCGTACGTCCATACCAAACTTTCGAGCAAAATACACTTGTGCAGTTGGAATACATACTGATCGCACTTTCGATAGAGAAAATTTGAAGAAAAAATTAAGAGCTGTTTTTTTAGAAATTTTCCGAAGTTTGCTTTGATCTTCGTATGAAGTACCCTTAATATTAAAGCTTTAAAAAATCAGAGCACATGAATCGATAACTAGTAAATATTACTCCAGGTACTCAATATATGAAAGAAATTGATTTATCCGTTTCGCTAGAATCGGTACGCACAGACGGGCGGGTGAATGAGAAATTCCACAGTATTGGATGTTGAATAAAATTATTGGGATACAAAAGGAATGCTATGACTGTTAGAAAACGAAAGTTAATTTCCAGATCTGCACTAATTATTTTATAAAATTCAACATATTACACGTTTTACGTTGTAATCTTTTTTAATTTTTAATGAAATATTTTACTTTTGAGCAAACACCCGATGGATTATGTGCCAAAATTCAAGAGTTGTTCTTCATATCATGATTTTACGAGACTTAATGTACTGTACCTCCTATACTCTCCTGCTGTGGGACGAGAAGTAATGCAGTCAGCATTATCTCATTCTTAAAGACTCTATTTCCAAAGAATATCTTGAATGAGAATATCTTGAATTACTTTGGAAATACTCACTCAGTCAGCAATCGAGAAAAAGCGTGGAATGCAGGTGGGTACTGTACCCCACCCCACTCCATGGTTCTTTCCCCAGGCCACCGCAGGTGGTACGTAATCGGAGACTAGTGTGACCGCGAAGGTCTCCTCTCCCCCTCTCTATCCGCGTAGTCATCCCCAACACTGGGCCAAATGCAACCACAAAGAATGCGATAATCAACATGATCGGTACACATCATTCATACTTCAAATAAATACATGGATAATGAAAATTCCTTTTCTGCATGTGGGTAGAACAAAGGGAAATCGTATTTTTTATTCGTAAAAAAATGTTTTATACGTTATTTTACAATTTCTATGAAGCGAATAATAAAAAATTATAAAATTTACACATCACATAAATCAGTCATTTAAAATAAAAGTATCACCTTTTCTCTCAAAAGTCCAATTTATTTTGCACCTCAGAAATTGAAGATTATATTTGAGAGAAAATTATTTACTCTCTGAGGTTTAATGATTTAATACTAAGGATTCATTGTAAAAGGCCAATACTCTCTCTTGTTTTACTATTCCTCAGTATCACTAACAGTAGTTTTTAAGAGCTGTTTGGGATCAAACATTAATGAGTCAAATATCAATTAAAAATTAATAAATAGAAGAGAGATTTTTGGCATGTCACTATTTCTGTATAAACTAGTATTTACGCAGAAATATTATTTTCAGATTAAGAAAATACGGACCATTACTATAAAAGAACATAATTCGCTATCAACACTTCGAACTCCTTTCCAAACCAATGGGAAATTTGATAGTACACAATTTACTATGCAATGTATATTTTATAAATCTTCATCCTTGGCTTGTACTACAAAATACTGAGACTAATCTTAATCAATCAATAGACCGCCTATTAATCACTCAAACTATCAATCAATCGGTCTTCTACCAATCTCAGTCGAAACGTCAGTCAATGAAAACTAAGTCAAAATATCAGTCAGTCGATTTGTCTCCCGAGAACCGCTTTGATGCAATGCTGTTGAATTGATTTCATTCGTGTTTTGTTTCCGAAATAGTTTCCGGCGATTTTTGAGTTGCCTCTTACAATCGTAATTAGGGAATTTTCAAGGGTAATTTATCAGAATTCTGCAGTACTTTTCCCCAAAAATAATTTTAAGTTGAGTTTTCATTTTTGGAAACAAATTTGGAGTTGATACTTCAGCAATAAAGAGATGTAATGCTGTGTTACAAACTCAGCAATACTTGATCAAGAATGTCAATACAACGTTGAAGAAAGAAACGCTCAGTCAGGAGATTTTTACTTTTCTTCTCTAGGGCTTACTGTGGCTGACGTTCGTAAATTTTTACTGTGACTGATTCACGTTTCCATTTCTGAGAGGATGAACTTACGAGAATTTTATATTCACTACAAGATATGTTCAAGCAAATACACAGCAACATCGTCGATCAATATTTAGCTAAGCCCCTTCGACCCTGTCCGACTTATCGATTTGTCTGTATATTCGAATACGTAGCAGAAATGATATGCTGTTCGTCACGTTCATCCGAGGTTATTGGAATGTGATTGGAGGATTTTTACATGGTCACAAGATTTTGGGAGCGCTAACTTCCAAACATGTTCACTATCAGAGGAGAATATACAGAAAGAATAGAGGTACTTTAAATAATTCGTTACAGTTTTGTTCCTACATCGTAATGTACTATCCAATTACTTTCTGATAGTGTTCGAATGATCGATTTTCAGATTTTTTGCACATATACGCAAAATATTTTTTAAGGCACATTGAATAATTGTGCCTTCAATGTGAATCAAGGCGTCATAGACCGACCGTGATTTATCAGGGTTCATCCTGGTCATATCTTAGATCGCTGTATAATAGCTGGAGGCGAGTCCTGGCAATGAGTTGTGCACGAGCCGTAGAGAAAGGAAGGTAGTTGCCTTGGCAGTGGCCGAGGATCTCCGCCGACGGCAATTGCATCACAGAGCAGTAACCGCGGGCGTCACGGCCGCGCCGTCATCGTGCAAATGTTGAGGTGTATTTACAGAATACATTTTACGCTGTACTCACTTTGAAAACTATGTTGTAGGTTTTAAAGCTTGTTGTTGTTCGATATTGAAATATTTCAAGACTAGCGTTACACAACGGTTTTTGAAATGTCTTCTTCTTAATACCATTTTCCATTTACTGCTCTGAGTGTGTACTGGTGCACCCGAATGCAAAAATGGTGCTCTATTTGACAGAGAAGTTGCACTAATACAGGGATACGGTTGTTCCATCTGTCTATCGAGGTGCACTCTTTGCGCACTGAAAGTGACCGGACTTGCTCCGAGTATTTTCTCAGTGGAAGGACTGCGCTGGGCAGGCGCTGGGTGTGGTTGAGGTTAGGTGAGCTCACAGAACACGGAACTAGTCGGTTGAGCCGGTGGAGTGCATTCATGATGGAATGCTACGTGTATATTACAAATAGAATAATAAATAAGTAAATAGTATTAAAGTTCTTCACATAAAGAGCAAGAACTGCACATAGAATAAGTTCTTTCGAAAAGAGAAAATATTATCAAGAAGACGGATTTCGTGTCGGTAATCCGATAATATGATGACGAACGGGTAATATTGACATTGTTTACACACATGACTACTGAAAGGTTATTTGAAGATATATTAGTAATTGTTTATTCTTATAACTTAATTATTATAGTTTCGTCAACATTTTCGACTAACCCGACGCAGTACGTATGTTTGAAGACAGTGAATACATGCCAAAGACAAGGTACGGGACGAGAACAATACCGGTAGAAAATCATACATTAATGTTTTTGTTGTTTACCGGGACAAAGCAAGTGTGTAGAACTGTGGCGCATAATTTTAATGATACGCTGTCATCTTTTTATAGAGTAATAATTAGAGTCCTTATTTTTTCTTTTCAAGTGCACCCCATTACATTAACATGCCAGCTTCCTCAGATGAAAAAGAAAGCATTTTGAATGATTTTAAGGGCGCAGGGAACTTTCCTAACGTGTTTGGGTGAATTGATGACACTAACAGACCCACAGCCACTTCAGCTAAGAAGATTTAAGTTACATATGTCAATAGACATCATTAAACTGCCATCGCGTTACAAGCAGTTTGCGATACGAATGAGAGATTTACAGGTGACATAACAGGGTTCAGTAACAAAACTAACGATGCTAGAGTGTTTAGGTTGAGCTTTCTTTATCAAAAGATTACCTCAGTGTGTGGACACAATGACTCTTATTATTTCTTAAGTGACTCTGCCTATCCGTTAAGTGCCTCACTTCTTACTCCATTTCGGGACTATGGCAATTTAAGTGCAAAAGAAATACAGTAAGACACACTCCAAAACTAGAGTAAAAAACTGAAAATTGAAGGAATGTTTAGACAGTTTCTATGACTGGATTTCCACACAGTAAAGCGATTTTAATACTTAAAAATTGTGTGTTGTGTTCTACGCAGTATGTGTACTCATTGGGGAGAAACTCAATTTAACCTTTCTGAGGAAGTTGAGCATCCTGACGATTATGCTCCAATTTAGCGTGAAGTAAGGTTGGAAGAACAGAAAAGAAATTATATTGCTGCTACTATACGAAATTATTTGCATAAAATTGTTACAATGTATTTAAATTTTTAAAAAATTCTATTAAGTGATGTATTAAAAACAAACAATCCCCAATATCATATTACATGCATTTATTCATCAGTCTTGTCTATACATGAAGCAAACATTGTCATGAGAATAAAACATATATAAAACTGATTATTGTATGTCATGGGTAACCTTCCAATCTATTCTATGAATTTTACCGTTGCCACTGGTATTTCCCGAAACCTGCTGTTAAAAGGTTCGGAACAACTCAGTCTTCTCTCTGTGGTGCCATACCCTGTTCTTTTCTTTTTAGCTGCTATCTCACGCAGTGCATTAACAATTTCATTCGACCGTCTCTTCTTCGTGCTGGGGTCTGGTTGTAATGACGGAGTGTTGTCGCGTGAAGTGCTAGGGCTCGGTTGCACGATTTGCACACTCGATAGAGCTCTCTCAGTGACGTCATCTCCCCACCACTTCACTGCAAACTTGAGGGGAAATTGAGTGCTTGACTTGAAATCAAGACCTACTCTATCGGACTAATTACGCCCACAACACCTACGCAACTCAAATGTTCCCATTCAATTTTCCCTCCCTTCGCATAGTTCCTCAACCCCGTACGGAAGGCGGCGATTCGTGTGGAAGGTCATTGAAAATGTCCAACAAGTGCACCTGCGCCTGATACTAGAAAGAATACAGTGAGGGATGTAAGAACAAAGTTAATCTTTTTTGTTCCCATATACACCACTCTCAACGAGATAATTGATAATACATTCTCAAAGAGATCAGTTTAATCTTAATAATGATTATACCCAATTTAATATATTATATCAGGCAGTAAAAGACAATAAATTGAACATACCCACAATTATAGGTGGAAGGAATGTATCTTCCTCATGTATTAACTCCAATTCCTTATAATGTGGAGTCATGGGACTGACTACTACTTTTATTATGAGAGTCAATCTAAAGTAAAGGGATAATATTTTATAAAAAATAATATTATTTAATGGTACTATGAGAAACAACTACTTGCAGAATGATTTCTCTTCATTATCGTTTTATAGCGATTTTCACATAGAGTTAAAGATTTGACAAAATTACACTCCTCCAAGTTTAAGAGTCGCGCAGAGAAATGACGTATTTCACAGGTTCTAGTGGACATTCTGAGCAGTAAATGGAAAACGCTACAAGTATATTTGGTTTGTATCACTTATAGGTATGACTGGGCAACCCCAGACGCACCTCGCACCTATGAGATAGCTATTCTGGGGAGTAATGAAGAGTTTGATTGTAATGCTAAGATGCAACACGAGGCAGTTTCCCGCTGCCTTCCAGGGGTACATCTCTGTTGAAAATGCCAGACCTTCCCTAGGATTCGAACTCAAAACCTTAGGTTTCAAGTAAAACCTTGGCATCAAACCTACTGAGACACCAGGTCAACTTTGTAAAAAAATTGAATTAACGATCAGGACCGGATTCGCCACACCCAGTAATGCAGGGGGACCACTTCATGGGCGGAGCATGAGAATTAAAAAATGAATGGTGGACCTATGATGAGTTTAACACCACTTGTTCAAAATCGATGAGTTTTTTACTAATCTATTGATAAACACATGATAAAATTATCCAATGTTGCAAAAACTTTGTATATACTTTCCAACACACGTTTTTAGTCTTCACTATAGTGTGAAAAAATAAAAACTGTTAATTACCACAGCATCCTTCGTTCGCCATTCAAGGAGCAGTGGAAATATAATGAACCCCAAGGATCCCATTATCTTTATTCAGTTCTGCTAATCCAATTTCACTGAAATGAGAGTTATCAAAAATTTTTGGGGAAAAAATCATAAAGAACAGTTTATGTTGGTTTAGGATGTGTTGATTGTTTCATTAATTATTCAATAGCAACAATATTTCGAGCTTGTTGCTAAGTTCGAAGAACTTGCTAAAATTGTTCTAAGTAGCTTAGTTATGTAGGTTTAGAGTCCGCCTTGATTATGCAACAGGCAAACAAAAATGAAAAGAATATTATTTAGTCCGAAGACCAAAAGACTCCAACACCACAACAAATTACACCAACAAACCGTTCATTGAGCAAATGTGTTTACGCACAACGCGTTGTGGGTATTTCATTTTGGTAAATATTTCGGTCATTGGGCGAATTCGGAGATTGGGTGTAACATACATTTTTGACACATTCTGTATTAAATATTAGTCGAGTATGATAATTCATTACATATGCTGTCAGAGGAGTGTCTCATTATGGTATAATTATTAAAAGGAAAAGTTCAAAATAAGGTAAAAGTGCACAAGCCTGTGGTGGAAAAATTGTTCTTAAAGTAATATGTGATTTTTATAGCTTTATGGTACTGAATACAGAAAAAATAATTTAAAAAATGTAAATAAGTTAACCTCACAAATGTTACATATCAGTTTGGAATAACTGTTAAATGTGCAAAAACGTGCACGTACTTAGTATTTACGTATAAATTAATAAGATTTTAAATTTTCCTTGTATTTGCGGGTGAAGGATAGATATTTTAGAAACACCTGTAGTCGTTTAATCTGGTAAATATTTCATGTGAGAGTTAAATACTCGTGCAATCCGGTCCGGTTTCAACTAGGTCACTTTCATGGAGTGTAATGCAGTTCAAACTGAATATTTTTCATGTTTTCGTTGTGCTTTGCGAGTGTGTTTTCTAATGTGAAACGAGAGCTTGTGCGTATTCCCCACGTACATTGTTATCCACATGGTAATTTTACTATAAAAAACAAGAAAGAAATATTTCAGTTTGGTTTAAAAAATCTATTTTGCTTTTTTTGGCACACAATTAGACCTCGTCTTGGGCCACTCACAAAGTTTGTTCTGTTTGTGTAGAAGAACTTAGGCAGTGGCATTCTTTCCATTTTGGTATACTGGTGGTTTTGAGATATCCTAAGAACCATAGTGATGAATGTTACTTTTGCTTGTATAATGTGCAACGATTTAAGTTAAAAAATAACAAGGGGATTTTTCATCCTAGCAGGATGCAAATTCTTAATGATCTCAGTTTCATGAAATTCTTCCCTGCAAAGTAAATAATTCCTCCCTTATGTATATTTCGAGAGCATTTCTCTCAAAAATGTACGATGACACTAACATTGAGAGTAATAGGAGGAGCTGATTTTGCAAAGGTTGTCCCACCAGGTACTTCAAATAAATCCCCTACTACCTTTACTTCGTCTAACACGTAAGGTATACTAATCTGGAACAACCATTATAACACAATCAAATGAAACTAGCGCTAGTTTTTAGTAAGATTTAATTACTAACTAATTACCAGAATTTTTTTTAAGAATGTCCCTTAAAAAGGGTTGTGTTAGCACTCTTCTTAAGCTGCAACAACCATTTTATAAGACACTTATAAAAAGGAATTTGTGACGCTGATAACTACAATAGAATAAACTACTACTTCATGACAAAAAGACGAATTTCTTCAATAAGAATTATGTAAACAATTTTTTATTTATATATCAGTTAAAATACAAAAATATTCCCACATCGAAAAATCTTGTCTGAATATAACAAAACACAAAAATATTACAGCAATATAAGCTAAAAATGCAGTAGTAAACGAAACTGGTATTAACATTCATTTAGATAATTAATAACAATACTTTATAAATTGATCGTACATACGCTTAAAACTATCACAAAACGTTTTCAACATAAATATGCAAACCAATATCAATCATTATAAAAAACAAATAATAATATAATATTTTTTATCTGAATTTTCTAAAATACAATATAAAAAGTTCAAATACACAAGTCTCCCAGACATTGAAATAATATGCACTTTAACTAAATTCTAAAGAAATTTTAACAAACACCAAAGTATAAATAATTAATTCTCTCCTTCAAAAATTAGGACATTTTATAAAATAGTTTATAAACAATTTAAACTATTGCAATCATACTACTGTAGTTGAGATGCATAGAAAAACTAACAGTTGTAGAACAATCAGCAGCAATTTTTAATGGCAGCAGATACCATTAAAAAAATTCATGTCAACAACAACCAAATCATAACCTTTATAATCATTATAATTTGAAGTTATTGTGTTGGCGTAATAATTTGGAAAATGCATTTGTTAATGGCTAATTATCACATTAAATATTCTTTACCCATCGTAATTTCGCAGACATTTCTCAATATTTAAAAAATTGGCAAAATAAAACATCAATTATGTAAATATTTTAACTGTCAGATTATTCATTTTCAGTCTGTTTTTAATTATTACTTAACTCAAAAAACATTATTAAACGTTGTTCAAGGTATTATTACCTCCATCGTCAACCCAGAGTGTCTATCCAATCATTTGAACACAATTTAAACTATTACTGTTATAGGTGACGAGCACTATAACATAAGGACGATGGTTAAAACCTCATCTCGTAAGACAATTAAAGGAAGATTCAGGGTACACACAGATAATATGTTCATTTAACATAACAATTTAATTGTGACTAGCTGAGTCCATACTCCTCGTGATGGCTCCTAAGAATATAGAGGTTGAATTACGTTGTCTGGTACGTACAAATATCAAGATTGAGATACAGGTCAAACTGAAAGTCTTCTATGCAAGATGTCTGGTTCTTGTTAATAAAATAGGGAGTTTTCCCATGTTGGAATGTAAAGAAAATACTTGAATTTATATAACACAAGCAGAATTACTACATTAGCTAAGTTAAAAATCAGTGGAAGTTTAACTGACAAAATGACAAAGTAGTTCTGACACACAAGTCTTCGTGGTCCTAGATAACAAAACAATACATCACTAAATGTTCTTGTACTTCTATGAGTGAATAGGTCAGAGGGTATTGTCCATTGCGAAGACATGACCGATGCTGTAAGATAAAATAGTTAAAAATGAGTGCATTGCTTCACTCAGCCTCATGTGGCACATGTGGCGTCGTCTAAACTGTCTCGTCGAACAGCTGCGAAGTAAGAGTGATTAACACTGGAGCTGCGCTTTTGTATGTTCTTGCAGACTCACACTCAATTACTATTGGCTGTGTGCATGAAGCACCTCATAGCACTTTCCCCTTGCCGCAGAATCTGTATATTGTGGTGGTGGTCGATTCTTCCCTCCCTTTTGGTCGACCACTTCCACGTTTCATTTTAACTGCTAGATTACTCTGACACCTTACAGACTTCGACTGTAACAATTACAATCATGCCGAGTACATGAAATGAAGACAAAAACTATGACTACTCAAACAAATACAGGACAAATATGGCAGCAGACACAATTATGAAAAGTCGTGTCAATAATTACCAATTATGGTCTTTAAATTTATTATATTTCAATCTTATTGTGTTAGCGTAATAATTGAGAAAAGACACTTGTTAATAGCGAATAATCACTTTGAATATTTTTACACACCGTAATCTCACCAACAATTCTAAATATTTAAACTATTTGTAAACTAAAAAAACATCATTACGTGTTATTATTACCTCCAATATAAATTCAGAACGTCATTGCAAATTGAAGAATTAATTAAACTATTGCAATCATGACTCTGTAGCTGAGACGTAGATAAAAACTATGCATTTTCAAACAGTTGCAGCAAAAATATGGCAGCATATATCATTACGAAAATTCTTGTCAACAATGACCAAATCATAATATTTAAATTTATCATATTTCAAAGTTATTGTGTTAGCATAAAAATTTGGAAAATGCACTAGTTTATAGCAAATCATCACTTCGAATATTCTCTACACATCGCCATCTTTAATAATTCTAAATATTTAAAGTATTTGTGAACTCAAAAAACATCATTAATGTTGTTCAAGTTATTATTACGAAAATAGTCAATTCAAAACACCTTTCTAATAAATTAACATCAATAAATATAGAGTATTTTATATTATACCCTATTACACTTCGTACTTATGTGAGAATGCATAAATTTATAACTTGTGTAATAATTTTTAGAAGAACGTTTGTTCTCTAATATTTGCACGAAAAATATGGCAACTTTGGTCATAATGAACATTTGTGTCAACAAGTAACAATTACCGAAGTTTATAAATATCATGTGTCAATTTTTTGTGTTTGTGTAACTATCTGAAAAATACCTTTCTTTATTACTTATTATTTTGTTTCGTCATTTGATTTGAACTCTTGTCGTGAAATTGTAAATATACGACTAATACGATAATAATCGAAACATCATTTAACGTTAGTGAAGTTAAAAATCGACTAGATCAAATTTTGGTTTCCTGAGACTGGGGAAGGTCTTCCCTTGACATATTCTCAACAATTACGACCGGAAAAATACATTACTAAATTTAATTTGACATTACGGAAATTTTATTGTATAAATAATGAGTACACCTTTTTGTTGACTAATTCTAGATATTTATCATTAAGTTCATATTTTAGATTATATACTTTATTAAGAAAGGCTTCATATAAGGAAGAACTTTAGCTATTATTTTGGATGTTGCCTTGCGTCTGGTAGTATTGCCTGGCAAATCATCGTATTTATAGAAAGTATTTCTTCTTTTGACGATTGCTATATATAGCCCTAAAGATGTTTCTTCTTTCTGATTTATTTCACCTCTGTAATTTATTACTCCAAACAATTTTAAATGCTTCTCTTCATCAACTGGATTTTCAATAAATGGGATGACATTTTTGATAGGTATAGTAGCATAATCGCAGTCTTTACAAAAAAATGCTACAATAACTCCTGCAATATGAAGGAGTTATTGTGTTCAATTTATCAACATTTTTGTCATGAGGTAATAATTTCACCGTTGTTCCCTCTCGTATATTGGATGTCTTCATTGTTTCTCATTGCTTCCTCTTTTTTACTATTGGCTTCAATTACTTTTAATTTGTCGGATAAAAACTTTGTATAGTTTTGGAGGAAAAGGTCAGCCCGTATGTTTTTCTTTTTCTTGAAAATATTGCATTCAACCTTACTAAACTCTCTCTCAGAGCAAGCCGATACTGTTGGAACTCTCCCAATAAACAAAGTCATCTCCGTGCACATTCGACCACAAAGGGAACAAACGCATATTATTAATTAAATTATCCACAATCTTTTTTCTTATATGTTTATTATGTCTTGGGTAAATGTTTATAAGTATTCTGTGTTGGATTGTGAATACCGAACATGTAAAGAAAGTTGAATCGAATATAACAAATTTAAAATAACTATTTGTCGGTATCAGAGTCGCTAAATTAACATATTACTGTCATTTACTTTAAATTTGAAAGTAAAATAAATATTAAATATATTATTTTAAGACATTTGGCGACTTCTCAGTCTTATAAATATCGTAAAAATGTTACGTGAATGTAATTTCACTAAAGACAGAAAGTGATACATTTTCGTATCTGCAGTGCGATTGCTGTCCCCCTATGTATTTTATCATTATCATATCTTTCATTTCAGATTACCAAAAGTGTATTTTACGTCTGCTTGGTTCATTTACACTGATAATTAATATTCAAGCTTCTTGAAACAGTTAACTAATGTGTAAGCGCAACAGACAGAAATTATTTTACTGCATCTGTACCAAAGTATCAAGCGAATACCGCTCATGCGGATATAATGCATACCAATTGCACTTTACGTACATAAAATTTAAGTAATATCGTTGGAGCCATTTTTAAGAAATATTCAAAAGAGTACTTTGTCCTTCATGCAACATACCTTTTGTATTAAAGTAAAAGAAATTCAGGGCACGTGCGTCGACAACAAGTCAATTCTAGCGTAAATACGAAATATGAATTAAATTTTTTCAATCATTCACTCAGAATCGCTGCGCACAGATGTCCAGACGGACGGGCAAACGGACAGACGGATAGATGGACAGACAGACGGTCAGACAAATGGATGGTCGTTATGCGAAAAACCACTTTTTCACAATCAGGGACTACTAAAACGGACATTTCCGTCAAAATATCGCTTTCGATATTTTTGGGGATTACATTTCGTTTTATATACTACGTATAAGTGAAAATAAAAACATTAAGTAATGGGTTTACTGTTATTGCAGTGAATGAAAATATTGATAAGTGATAATAAAAATATTTTTAAGTCTTAAGTAATCACTTAAGACAAGTATCAAGTAATCACAACCAATATTCAATATTATACAATGAATAATAACTATGGTATAACAGACTCATTTAACTCAGAAAACTAACCAAGAGCTCTCGGTAAACACCGGCAAAAACCCAGCCCAGGAATTAAAATAAAGGGCAGGGATGCATACATTTACAATTTATCGGCGAATGAAGAACGAAAAAAATGTTGACATGATAAAAATCTACTCTTAACAACAGTCAACCCATAACATTCAATAATAAAATTATTATATTTGGTTTTAACAACAAATAGTTTACATATTTAAAATTGTTTTAGATGACGATATGTAAAGAATATTCGAAGTGATTATTAACAATGAATAAATGCATTTACCAAATTATTACCAATATATTATCATAGCACATTAACTTAAAATCATAATAAATTTAAAGACTATGATTTGATAATTGTTGACATAAATTTTTCTCATGATACCTGCAGCAAAATGTGTGCTGCGACTGTTTGAAGATTCATACTTTTTCTCTCATCTCAGCTACGGTGGTATAATTGCAAAAATCTTAATTGTTTATAAACTATTTTATAAAATAACTTAATTGGTGATGGAGAGAATTAATTAAATGGATATGTGACAAAAACCCACAGCGACATAGCCCCACACGACAAAATGTGTGACAAAACCCCACATCCATTTACCTACGTCGAGCATGATAAATTAAAAGTCGTTTCTATGTTGCTCATTTTTTATTGGTATTAGAAAGCTTTTTCGGCTGCATAGCAACCATCGTCAGTAACATACACTGAAAAATATAAATGTACATAAAATGACAATAATAAAAATAAAAATAAAATAAAATAAAAAATAAAAAATA
Organism: Laupala kohalensis; assembly: GCA_002313205.1. NCBI lineage: Eukaryota > Metazoa > Arthropoda > Insecta > Orthoptera > Trigonidiidae > Laupala > Laupala kohalensis. The sequence continues at coordinate 557,010 of NNCF01129044.1, forward strand.
AAAATAGATACATAATATGAAAGTATATAATAATTGGGTGAAAAAGTACTGAAAGAAGTGTATTTTGGGTTGTTGTTGAAATAAAGAAAGGAAAGAACAATGAAAAACAATGAAAAATGAATAAAAGAAAAGAAAACAAATACAGAGTGAGCAAGCCGACAAAATTACGTACCTGAGTATTGAGGAATATTTTTGGCGAATGCGCAGAGTACGCCGAACGGAGGTCATTATATGGTAAGTGATGGGGTGTTGCGGG
>NNCF01129044.1:567394-593204 GCA_002313205.1 Laupala kohalensis
CCAGCTCTGGATTTACATATTCTCTGGCACGCTCTGCATTGATGTTGGTTGTTTGGAGGTGTGTCCAGTGGCTGAGGTGTTGAATTTTGTCCCGGCACTGTTGCTAGTTGTTGTGTTGTTGGCTGCCCAAGATCTGATGTGGCAAACAATAAAGCAGTTCGATATCGACGTCGCGATTCTATCGGAACAATACAAAAATCCGGTAAATGTTGCATGGGTATCCGATACATCTGGCCAGGCAGCTCTTTGTGCATGTGGTAAATTCGCGTTACATTTGTCTGGGCTAAAATAAATAACATCTTTATTTATAGCTGCTATGCCGCACCCAGCCTTCACCCAAAGAAGTATGAGGTAATGGTGCAGCAATTTGTCAGTGATGCTAAAGGGAGATTTCCTGTGATTATCGCGGGTGATTTCAATGCCTGGGCTACTGAATGGGCAGTCGTCGCACAAATCAAAGGAGCGTGACTCTGCTTGAGTCATTAGTCCGTCTTGACATTGTGCTGCTTAACGAAGGCATTGCTCCCACAGTCACCAAAGATGGTAAGAGCTCAATCATTGATATTACCTTCATGAGTGGGTGTCTCAGTAAACGGGTCACAAACTGGCAAGTGAGCGAGTTATATACCCATAGCGACCATCAGGCCATCCTCTTCGCTATCGACCATCAGCAACTTGGGAAGACCCAGAGCACTTGCAGGAAAGCAAAGTGGAAGGTAAAAACATTCGATAGGGATACCTTTGATTTCACTATGGACGAGGGATTAGAACTAACCGGAGCAGCTGAAAACATGACACAACAACTCATGGCATTCAACAGCAATGCCTGTGACGTGTCGATGCCAAAATCAAAAAGTCACTCTCACAGGTCACCAGTTTACTGGTGGAACGATACGATTGCGGAACTCCGGAAGATATATCAATCGTCCAGAAGACTGTTTCAACGATCACGAGGTAAGCCAAACTTCAATATTCTCCAGCAAAAGTATAGGCAGGCAAGGAGAGAGCTGGAATGGGCGATTAAATGAAGCAAGAGGCAACAGTGGAAAGAGCTGTGCAGGACGGTAGACAGCGACCTTTGGGGAAGGCCATACAAAATCGTCATGGCAAATTTGAAAAAATCCCCAAGCCTAGTACCAACCTGTCCTAAAGTGCTGGAGAACATTTTTAAAACTCTTTTCCCGCAGCAGCACGAGACCAACCTAGCTGCCGATGAAGCAGTCTCTGGAGATTTAATACCTACCATAACACTCGAAGAGATGAATCTAGCTTGCAGCAAAATGGAAGAAACAAAAGCCCCTGGGCTGGATGGAATTCCCAAAGCTATCCTCAAGGTAACACTTAAGAAGAACCCCCAATATTTTCTGCAGGTGTACAATGCTTGTCTGCACGAAGGTGTATTGCCCCGACAATGGAAGCGACAACAACTGGTACTTCTCCCGAAGGGTAAGGGATTTTTGACGATCCATCGTTCTATCGTCCAATATGCTTGCTGGATACACCTGGTAAAGTGTTGGAAAGGATTATCTTTATTCGACTTCTACAATTCACGGAGGGGAAAAACGGTGTGGCGGATAATCAGTATGGCTTTAGAAAGTCTCGTTCAATGGTGGACGCCATCACGAGAGTAGTCGGTGTAGCTCAGAATTCTATCCAAGGCAAGAGGTGGAATAGAGGCAGTAAGCATTACTGTGCTATCGTGATCCTAGATGTAAAGAATGCTTTTAATTCGGCAAGATGGAACTGTTTAATGGAAGCACTGAAGGTCATGAGAATCCCATCGTACATTAGACAAGTCATTGGGAATTACTTCAGAGACCGACTGCTCATGTACAGAGGAATGGCCTAAAAGATATTGCGTCACTGGTGGTGTACCGCAGGGATCAGTGCTGGGATATACTTTGTGGAACATTATGAATGATGCCATTCCCAGACTGACTTTGCCTCGAGGTGCGAAAGTAGTTGGCTTTGCGGATGACGTAGCAGTGGTCGTCGATGCCAAACTCCTGGAGGAAGTAAAGTGTGTTGCGGATGAATGAGGAAGTAAAGTGTGGCGATTATTCGCGGATGGCTTTCCGCTGTTGGATTAATACTTGCTGACCATAAGACTGAAGTGGTACTGGTCAGTAGTCGAGAGGTAAATGAGACCATCACTTTAACCATCGGAGATTCAGAGATTCGTTCACAGCCTTCAGTGAGATACCTTGGCGTACTCATCGATTCATGACTGAGCTTAAAGGATCACTTACAGAGTGTGAGTAGGAAGGCCACAAATGTTGTGATCGCCCTGTCACGCATTATGCAAAATACCGGAGGTCCGAGACAACACCGGGGAAGCTCCTAGTGTCTATGAGCTCGTAAATCTTGTTGTGCGCTGCTCCAATTTGGTCCAATGCAACAAGTATTGGCAACCACAACAAAGATACACAACAAAGTCTCGAGTACACTGAGGAGTTACCGCAGGAGTACACTGAGGGTAGCAGCTTCTTTCCGAACAGTATCCTATGAAGCAGTGTGCGTGATTTCGGGTATACCTCCCATCGAACTGTCGGCGGATGAGCGAAAGAGGATCTACGAGAGACGAAAGGACACCGACTAGCTGAAGGAAGTCTATGTCCAAGAAAGAGATAAAACCCTGAACAAGTGTCAGGAACGATGGGATCGTGTGGACAAGGGCCGATGGACGTACAGACTTATCCCAAAAATAAAAGAATGGACCCTCAGAAGTCATGGCGAAGTGGACTATAATGTCACCCAAATCCTGTCACGGCATGGTTGTTTCTGGTCGTATCAACACCGGTTTATACTGGATGACGTTGTGATGTGTCCTGCGTGCACCGACGTTGAGGAAGATGCGGAGCACGTATTTTTCGTATGGCCTCGCTTCGAAAACGAGAGTGACGAAATGTGCAAATTAATAGGCAGAAGACCTCAACCCGAAGGTTTGGTTACCCTAATGATGGCGATCAAAGAACAATGGAAGGCCGTGAAAGGTCATTCAACCTTTCTTATGCACTCCCTGCGTCTTCAGAGGACGGAGAGAAGAAAAATCCACGAGAAGAAAAGGAAGGGAGCCAGTGAACACCTCTCACGAAGTAATGCTTGACGGAAGTTCCATGAGGTGGCATGAGGAGAAATGGGAGGTGGTTTTTAGTGGGTAAAAATCCCACACGCTGTGGAGCCTGTGCTCCACAGTGTCTTTTGAATATTTTCCCCTACCCTAACAAAAAAACATACATACATACATACACCCTCACCGTGGGATACTACCTTGACGGAGCACTGACCGTGCAGGTGGCGAGGGCTTGCGTGCTCTGGTGATGCTGGGGGTTATGTCGAAAGCAGTTGCATCACTGTACTAGGCCGTGGTAGGTTTGTTTAGGCGCGTTAGATGATGGTGTAATTGCTAGCACGGTCGCTCATGCCGAACAGGTCCCAGCTGAGAGCCAGACTAAGTGTGTCCTGCAACGACCTGTCTGTCCCCATACACCTCCTGGTTCCCTCATGGGTTACCTATTTCCCTCATGTGTTCCCATATGGGGAGTTCGTGGGTGGCAACCACGGGGCCCTGAGCTGTGTCAAGCATTTCTTCCACTTATTTGTGCTTGATTCTCTCTTCTTTTACTCTTCTACTGCGCCTCCCTTGGCCAACTCTTGTTCTCTTCGACCCCGACGCTATTAGGTTTCGAGGGCTAGGACGTGTCTTTCCTATTTTTTCCAGTCTCTTTTTCTCCACAGCCCCTAGGTAAGGCGTAATGCGACCTATGCGGAGGCGTGAATGGTGCAGGGGGTTATCTGCATCGCTAACGAAGCCTCTGGGATACCTGGCGACCTCCCAGAGTAATAAGCCTTACCTGGAAATGCGGAGCTCTGTTCTGGCGTACATCTATTCCCTAGCTTCTCGTGGGAACACTATAGATGAATTAATTAAACCTAGTGGGAAGGAAGGAAGTACGGAGGACAATATTATTGTGTCCAAGAGCGCGTTGGCGTCTCTTGGAAAAATGATAGACGAGCTGGTGGAGTATGTCACACCACGCAAAAACGTACATAAGGAAATTAAAGAACTAGTACGCGTCATTAAATCTGACATTGTCGCGGTGGAGCAGAGAATTAACACAGTTATTACTTCAGAGAGTAGAGTGGTGAGTACTCAAACAGACGTCTTGGCCCCACAAAACCTAGTGTCTACTGATTTGGAGTCTCACATGGATAAAGCTCTCAGAGGAAGTAAACCTCCCTAACCTTCCACAGGTACATGATGTTGAAAGTGAATGGAAGAAGGTGAAATCCAAGAAGCGGCAACGTCCAAGACATAAGGCTGATAGGCTGGACACCCCTCAAGATAAGACAGAAAGTGGGCGAGAGAGGAAAACTGAAATGAGATGTAAACGTCCAAGGTCTAATAGACCGAATGCCCTCGTCCTTAAGGCGAGAGACGGCAAATCTTATGTCGATATACTTCGCTGCATGAAGGATGCTCCCGAATTGAAAGATTTGGGTGCGAATGTAGTGAAGATAAGGAAGAGAACCTCAGGGGACATGCTTCTTGAGTTGATGAAGTCACAAGGTGATTACCACAGCTCCAAGCCACTGCCGCAGATAGGTTTAAAGAAATGGCGGATGTAATCTCCCTCATTCCTGAGATTAAACTAGAGCTCAAGGATTTGGACGAGCTGACCACAAAAGTAGATATCTGTGAGACCTTTGAAAACTAATTTGAAGGCGTCAAAACTGGCCAAGTGACGGTCAAGTCCATCCGTAAGTCCTATAAGGGAACCCAGACAGCAGTGGTAAGACTTCCAAAGGATCTTGTCAGGAAAGCAGTCGAAATGGGTAAAATCCGTATCGGTTGCGTTGTCTGTCGTATTCGGCATCAGGTCTCCGTAACCAAGTGTTACAAATGTTGGGGTTTCGGAAATTTAGCTCGAAACTGCCCGGGACCTCATAGATCCAAATTTTGCTTAATGTGCGGCGAAGAAGGACACGTTGCTAAGACGTGTGACAAAACGCCGAAATGTCTCTTCTGCAAAGACAGAGAGAAAAGTAGCCACCCCACAGGCAGTTCTACATGCCCCAAGTTCACAGAAGCGATACAGAGGACTACCCAACGACCAATATGAGGGTAATCCAACTGAACCTCAATTATTGTGAGGCCGCTCATGACCTACTGACTAAGTCAATTCGAGACCTAAATATAGACGTTGCTATACTCTGCGAGCAATATAATAACTTTGACACACCGACATGGATATCGGATTCTGCCATATGGGTGTGTGGCAATCGTTTTGTCCGGGACTTTATGAGAACCTTGAAAGCTGGATTTGTATGGGTTAAAGTTGGGAATATTTACATCTACAGCGTGTATGCCCCACCTGGCCCTAACACCTCGTTTGCAGGGTTTAAATCATTGATTGACGTGCTTGAAACTGACGCGAGATATAGAAGGTCTCTAATAATTCCAGGGGATTTTAACGCTTGGGCTGTCGACTGGGGAAGCAGGATAACCAACTGCCGAGGCGAAACACTCCTGGACGTCTTCTCTTCCATGAACATCGCAGCAGCTAACATGGGGACTACTCCTACCTTTCGTAGAAATGGGAAAAGTTCCATTGTAGATGTTACGTTTATGAGTGCGTGGAGAGAAAACTCCACTCATGGCGGGTAAGTGAGCACTACACTCATAGTGACCATCAGTCCATTGTCTTTGAAATAGGTGAACACACAAAGACAAATGAAAGGCGTGCTCCACATCATAACGGTACGTGGAATGTTCGATCATTTGATCGTGATTCCTTTGTTGTTATGATGGAGGGCAATATTGAGATATCGGGCAATGCGGAAGACATGGTTGAGCAAGCGATGGCCTTCATCGACAGTGCATGCATGGCCTCAATGACGAAAAACTGCCCGAGGAGTAGATAGTCACCGGTATGCTAGTGGGGCGACGAGATCGCAGAACTTCGCAGAACCTGCAACCGGACTACAAGACTGGTGCAACGGCAAGGGGGCGACCGAAATATGACCTCCGAAGTAGGCAACACAAAGAAGCCCGTGGCGCGTTAAAGAAGGCTATTAAAGCCAGTAAAAGGAAATGATGGGAAGACCTTTGCAAGGAAGTGGATAACGATCCACGGGGCAGGCCTTACAAGACGGTAATGGCCACAGTGAAATCCCGGACTTCACGATCCCCCACCACTCCACAGTTCCTGCAGGCGATAGTTTCAGTACTATTCCCTAAACAGGAAGTCGCAGCATTCGTTCCACTTGCAATGCAAGAACCTGTCCCAGTTATCACACAAGAAGAGCTGGTGATGGCTTGTTCCAGAATCGGGGACATGAAGTCGCCTGGTCCTGACCGAGAACCCAATGTTGCCCTGAAAACCGCTATCAAGACCCGACCGGATATATTCCTCGACACCTACTACTCATGTTTCCGTCAGGAGATTCTCCCGCGGCGCTGGAAACAACAGCATTTAGCTCTTATCCCGAAAGGGAAAAACCCACCCGGAGATCCTTCCTCCTATAGACCGATCTGTCTCTTGGGCACGGCGGACAAGGGCCTGGAGCGCATCATCTGTAACAGGTTAGTTACATTTGTAGAGGACTGCCAAGGTCTGTCAGATAGGCAGTATGGATTCCGGAAGGCAAGGTTCCCTGTAGATACGATAGACAACATAGTTAACACCGCCCAAAATGCCATCAGAGGCAGACGGTGGAAAGGAGGAAGTAAGAAATATTGCGTTTTGGTCACCTTGGATGTAATAAATGCATTCAACTATGCCATTTGGAGTTGCATCCTACAAGCACTGCATGCATTGGACGTCCCTGCGTATATCACGAAGATTATCGCAAATTATTTTGATGAACGACATTTAGTGTATACTACGGATGAGAGCCCCAAGACGTATAAAATCACGGGAGGTGTTCCACAAGGGTCAGACCAACCCTTTGGAACATAATGTACGATGCAGTGCTGAGGTTTCCATTACCAGAAGGAGCGATGACTGTGGGATATGCGGATGACGTCGCCATTGTTGTCACTGGCTAACATCTGTCAGAGGTGATTCAGATTTCAAACGACGCTACAGCTGCAATTCGCTGTTGGCCTTCCTCCGTGGGTCTACAGTTAGCGGAGAGTAAAACTGAAGTTGTCCTCATTACAAGCCGAAAAAAGAGGGAAACCATCAACCTGGAAGTCGGTAACAGTAGGATTGTATCCCAAACGTCCCTCAGATACTTAGGAGTCCAGATCGATGCTAGGCTGCGTTTTGATGTCCACCTTCGCTTGGTTAGTGAGAAAACGTCAAGTGTGACAACCGCATTGTCGCGAATAATGCCCAGCACGAGAGGCCGTAGACAAGGTAGAAGGAAGCTCTTGATGAGCGTCATCAAGTCTACCCTGTTGTATGCGGCCCCGATTTAGTCTCAATCCACGGCGATAAAGTCCTATTGCCGGTACATAACCACTGTGCATAGATGAGGTGCTCTTCGAATGGCCTGCGCTTTTCGCACTGTCTCATATGATGCTGTATGCGTAGTCACTGGTCTGCCATCGATCGACCTGGTGGCAGAGGAACGTACCAGGATCAACCGATGCCACTCCTGATGTTAATCTGAACAGTTAACGAGGAGGAGAAACTGGAGACCACAGAGAGATGGCAGCGCCGTTGGGATGCGTCGAACTCAGGCAGATGGACCCACCGTATGATACCAAACATACGAATGTGGACCGAGAGACAACATGGGGAAGTAGATTTCTACGTCACACAGCTGTTAACAGGCCACGGCTGCTTCCGATCATACCAGGAGCGCTTTAAGCTAGACGAGGATGCATCATGTCCTTCTTGCACTCCTGTCGGTGAGGACGCAGAGCATGTGTTTTTCTTCTGCTCTCGTTTTGATAACGAAAGGCAAGAAATACGGAGAATTCTACAGCAAGAAATAAGAACAGAGGGCATAGTACATCTTATGCTTCTCTCTAAGGACAACTGGTATGCAGTGGCCAACTACGCGGCCAATTTTTTGAAGGAGCTCCGATATGAGGAAAGAATTTGACGTGGCATAGATTAGTTTAATTATCTAGCCCATTTGCCCCTCGCGAAATAATGCTTAACGGCGGTTCCGTGGGGTGGCATGAAGAGAAATGGGAGGTGGATTTTAGTGGGTAAAACTTCCACACACTGTGGAGCCCGTACTCCACGGTGTCTTTTGAAAATTTTCCCCTACAAAAAAAAATACATACATACAGTAAAATAATATAAAAGCAAAATAGCACTCACTGACTAAACACAAAATCTCAGAAACTACCGAGGCTACGATCTTGAAATTTGGCAGGTAGATTCCTTTTAGAGAGTAGATATCCGCTAAGACACTATTTTTGGAAAATCTACCCCTAAGGGGGTGAAATAGGGGTTGGAATGTTTTATGCATCTATTCCACCATAACACTAGAGTGTCTGAAGTAATTTCAACCAAACTTGATACACAGATAACTGACTATATGATAACAAGCACTATAGCGGTAAGCCACCCATTTCACCCCTAGGGAGTGGGTGAGAAGATGACATGAAAAAATTATGGAAAAATGCGATATTGGATTCAAATCCATTCTTTTCGTTGGCGTGGAGATGGATAAGGACGTCCCAGATGCTTTCTAAGTTAACAATCAATCTACATTGCAGATTAGGTACCCCTAGCATCCCTAGGGTGCGGATGGGAATTAATGACAAGTAGACATAATAAAAACGACCGATATGGGTGTTGAATAAATCATTTTTGGGACCGCTGAAGTGTAGTGACACCACCATTGCCAGATAAGTACACGATGACCCCCTATAAGGAATACACTTCCTTTGTGTTGGGGGTGAGAAAGAGTGAAATGTAAAAATAATCGAAAGTGACCGATATTAGTATTGAAATCGTAGTTTTCGAGGCCGCTGAAATTAGTAGTGACATTCTTGAAGACGTCAAAGTTCACAATCGGCCATATAAACTCCAACACTCATAGATAAGAGGGTGTCATGAAAAAAGAAATCGAATAAAACATACCAGTGACAAGTCCATAATTTTCGGCGTCCTTGATTTGATAGTGAAATCCCGATATCGTGAAAGTCTGAACTCAACCCTTATGAAACAAACACACCACTAGCACCCCTTGAGTGGGAGGGGTGGAGATGGATATGAGTTTATGGATAAAAGTAATTGAAAACTAATATTGAAGTATAAAAAATGTTAGAAATGCATCGGATACATAGTATTAGGGTTGACGAGATGTTTCAACTTCCAACGCCTTCACGTTGAAGATGAGATCACATAGGAGCACTGTATTCTTAGAGGTGAGGGTGGAAAGGGCGAGGTGTAAAAAACTCGTTAAAAGACCGTTATTAGGGTCCAGTCCATGGTTATTGTGTATTCTGAAATGAGTAATTTTATTTCCAAAGACATTATTTACTCTTCAGACCACATTAGGTTCACGACACCCCTAGAGGTGGGTATTGGGAAGAGCGTGACTCAAAAAATTACCAAAAATGTCCGCTGTGAAAGGATTTTACAAAAATATGCGCTTAAGTGTGTGAAATGGGAAATTGGTGTTTTCTGAAAACTTTTTTTAAAATTACATCAGTGAAAATAAGGGATTGAGGGTATACACCAATACTATCGAACCTCCAGCATTAATGGATAACTTTCTCAGTGGATACCAATGGTGATGAGAAAAAATAAAATTGGAGACATAATACAGAATTCACGCGAGCAATTCTGCAGGTACGACTCTTCCCTTTCTGAAAGTAGTCTACTTACGTATCAGTGGGGATATTCCAACCAAAAGATACAGAATTTTAAGAATAATCATTTTATTAAAATGGTTCTGCCAGGTCAGTCATTGGTTAATCAAATCAATCAAAAGTATAATTATCTTCTTTGTTTACACTTAAATTACTTAGTATGTTTGTTTTATGAATAATAGTAACTAGTAAGGGCAGCCTAATTCGTAACAAAATAGTTATCCATGCAGAAAATTATATGAATGGTGAACTCACTTGACTCCATTTCTAAGTAGCATAGCCTGTACGCCCATGACGTAAATACCAACGGGTAGGACAAAAATAGCGAACACAAATTTAAATATGTTTAGACCAAATAAAATGAACAAAAAATGTCCAGACAACTGTAAAAAATATTTTGAAAATTAATATTGTTTTTGATCATACCGTTTTAAAAAATTGTGAATTTAAAAGATGCGGAAAGTAATTTATTTTCGAAAATGAATTCTTTTCGCACATAAGAGACTATGTATTTCACCCAGACATTAAGTAATCCATGCATAACTTACATGGCTGACTAGGTGTATTTTAAAAGCAAAACTCTATATCAGCATATACTCGTATGTTTGTATCCTTTTGTACAAATCAGAGACTTTTAAAAGATTCTCTGTCCGGAGAACTACCTTAACGCAATAACATATTTTCGTTAGCAGGTAGTAAAATGACTTAATGGCAATAATAGATGATATATTGAGTTTAGGTCACAATAAATACTTCCTTCTTGAGTTCACCGACGCTTCGTCGTTTCTAAGTCATCTTCAGATTTCGCCTTTTCTAAATCATTCAACATAAAATGCTATAGAATAATGTTTTGATATAAGTGGATGTAGTGATGGTTGGTGGCGAGGAGATTCAATTATGTTGTATAGAAACCTTAACATTACTTAGTAAAAGTCGAAAAGTTGGTGATCTAAAGAAGTATGTATCTATTGTGATCTAAACTCAAAGACATCGTATACTTATTGATACTCGTGGTTAAGAATTTCGACTGAAATATCTGTAACATTACGTTACAATTACCTCCAACTTACAACTTGTTTTTAAGCTGCTGTTTTCCTCCACATCCTGATCCACCACCCCAAAATAAGCAAGACCTATTTGCGCCATAGGTGTGCAACCATCAATAATATTGATCTTTCGTGTACTAGTGATGAGGTAAGCAATCTATGATAAATTGTAATTGTAAAACGTTATATTGTTGTCTATGTTTTTTTATTGTCCATGGGCGTTTTATAATTTATCATATTTTGTTAATGATGTCAACCTCTCAAAATTACCATGTAACCAATCTAATTTTGCGGTATTCACATACAAATAACTACAGACATTATTAAGAAAACTGAAGGGAATTTCCCTCCCTGCAAAAAAATATCGAATTAGAATATCCTACTTGTGGAATGCTCCGGATCGAATCGGAGACTTGGGTGTGCTTCACTTCATCAAAACTGACCACGAATTCCAAACCGCTCATGGTTTTCTTACATGGAAAAAAGTACCTGAGCTGGGGTAGCTAATGTAATGGCTGTCAGCCGGACACACAACACATGAGCTGGAAGAGCTGACATCCGTCTGTTATGACGTGAATTTTTATCCTTCTGTACCACAGCGAACAGAATTAGCTCTCAGAGTTTGAGTAGATAATATACAAGATAAGAAAAGGGAACCTGTAGAAGAGGATGTTCCCAACCAGTAAGCATGTGATATTGATTCGACGTGACTCGACGTCGACACATCTGCATGCTTTCTTCTCTGTACGACTTGACAATATTCATTTTTATTACAACTCCATGGTCTTACCTTGGTTATTTCAAGTTTCGAGCTACGCAATGTCGGGATGGCGTCGTTTAGTTGTTGTAACGAATCATTTTGTTCAAGTAAACAACTATTCATAGTTGCGAAAGCCACAGTCGATTTGACTCCGTAAAACAATTGCAAAGGCTTCCCCGCCTCAGTCATGAGTCAGCGAACCGTATACAAAGAAGGCAGTGCAGCCGAGTGTCATTTAGCGGCAACTACGAACTAGATCGGTAGCGAGGTAGATTGTCAGATTTTTGAGCGGGGTTGAGCCGATGCGCGCAAAACTTATAAACTATAGCTGTTGATGTACCTTTCTTCCTCCCAGACAAAACAGCGTTAGCTTCCGCAGCGATATAAAATTGGTCTAATTGATATAAAAATTCAGACGAAAATTTTTTTAGGGCAGCTACAGCGTAAGCTGTGGCAGCTAATGGTGCTGTCTGTCCGCTAGACAGCCAACGCGTGAGCTATGACAGCTAACATTAGGCTGAGCTATCCAACATATTTTTTTCTGTGTACTTTCTTGTGGACAGTGAAGTACCTAGTGGGGGGAAGGGGAATGGAGGATCAATCCCCTCCCCAACCCGAAATTAAAAAAAATGCATTTTGTATTTCTCCTTCTATTTGTTGGTGCGCACGCACAAACATCTGTGTATATAACCTACATCTATAATATACACACATATATACGTGTATAATACATAAACACACTAGATACACACACACATATATATATATATATATATATATATATANATATATATATATATATATATATATATATATATATATATATATATATATATATATATATATATATATATATAATATGTGTGTATGATATCCCCAACCTGAAATAAAATCTTGGATAAGCCCCAGCTTGTAGAATCATGAGACTGTGTGTCACTCGAAATCTGTGTATTTTATCTCTAAAATATAATTTTTTGTACATACTCCTTTCCTTCTCGTCGTTTTTAACCAATGACCCACAATTAGTTATTATTAAAAAGATTATTTTATGGACGGGGACCGAAACATATATTATGGAATGAAGAAGGTGTATTCGAGAGTGAATAACTGGATGAATGTTTAGCGTTTGATGAAGAAATAAAACATTCCGAAATTTATGTGTACCAGCAAATACATGCGCTTATTTTTTTTCGATCTAAACGCAATCAACCTTCAACCGTAAAAATATTTAACACGATAAATATTATCAACATAACGATAATGACTGAGAAAGAACTCAGACTCGTCACTCGAACTAAAGTAATAAATCTCCTCCGGACAGTGACGCTTTGAAATGACTCGGGGTCTTCTTATGGAGTGTGTCGAGAGGAAAAGGAGCTCACAGAAGTAAAAACGTGATATATGTTTCCCGTGGACACTTAAGTAACTCGTTTCCATTCCAACAATCACCATTATCGTTCGAATTCATTCACTACAATTAAACCCAGATACTGGTTTTTATTGTATAATGCTGAAAAAATAACGATATTTTTCTTCTTTAAATATTCTCTCTCAGAGTTAGCTCTTGAGATATTGATAAATTTAAATAAATTGTAAATTACGACCACACTATATTTTTATTTATAAATCTTAATATAATGGAGGTAAATAGTAATATTGATAAATTTGTATGCCAATAATTAAATACAGCATTCTTGTTGTCCAGAGGTTTGGAAACTTGACTGCGATGTATTTGAAAGTTTACGTTTCATCATATTCTAAAATCGGTAGTTCAAAAATATTTTGAATCGTCAATACTTGTTATTTGAGGGTGTGCTTATTGTAAAATGACCACGCAAACACGCAAAAATTGGAAAGTCGTCTTTTTCTTCGATAACTTTATTTCAAGCAATTGTATTGGAAAGATTAACAAAATTTCAACAAAAAAAAAGTTTGGTAATTGAATACTCGCATTGGTAATTGAATAAAGAAAACTGAAGATTACAAATAAAAATATTCAAAACCATATTACGAATTGTATGGATAGCAATAACGCAATAACATATTTTCTATATCTTTTCAGATATTTCAGAATAATCTTTTCAGATTATTCTTTAATAAATTATTCGCAAATAAACTGTTCTGGCTTCTTGTTCTCGGGTAGTAAAAATAATTCGTAAATACAACAAACACGTTGATATTTTGGAATATTTTTATTTATTTCTAAAGAATGAATCTTCAATGAAACATTCGTAATTTGATTTACTCTACAGAAAATCTCGTTACATGCATAGTTCAATGAAAGTCTTTAAGAGTTTAATTTTAGTGTATTACTTGTGTTATATTCTCTCTCGCGGTGTCTTCTCCGATTTGTTTAAGAACTCTGAAACATACAGAAGTATTAAATAATACTGCAGAGCAAACATCATATCTACTGTATTAATTCATTTCTTTCATAAAAAGTGAAGAAATACAATTTTAATTTTTTTGGTAGATACACACTAGAAAACTGGAGTGTTTGTACATTGGAAATATTTGTCAATGCATTTTTGTACCCATGGTCTCATATTATCAAAAATTTTCTCTTTGAATACGCAACACTTCTCACAATTTTTCCACCTTGTTTCAACATTTGTAGTTCTGCTTAAATCTGCTTCAGTCTCTTCCGGAAATCAGTTATTTAATAGGGAAGTTTCAAAGGCCTTCTATAAGAATCGCTACCTTCTGTAAGGGGCTGAGAAACTAAACGATGGGAGGGAAAATGGATCAGGAACATTTGAGTTGCGCAGGTGTTGTGGACTGGATAAGACATAATGACTGGGCGTAATTTGTCCGATAGAGAAGGTCTTGATTTCAAGTCAAGTGCTCCCTCAAGTTTGCAGTGAAGTGGTGGGGAGATGACGTCATTGACAGTGCTCTGTTGAAGCAGGAGTCCCGGATCTTTACCACGACGGAGAACCACTTCGGAAGTTCTTGAACTCTTTGAACGACAATTTCCAGACATTGGAGGACAAAACTAATTATACAAAAGTTTATCAACAAAAATATTGAAATCTTATCTTCTAGAGATTTTTACACAACATAAAATGATCATTCAAAGATTTACTGCCGGAAACAGAAATTCTCTATACCACAATGTCCAAACGGAAAATGGACTCCGAAACAGGAAGAACATTTCATCATTTACGAATGTACTAAATAACCTGGTGAGTTTTTTAACATTTTATTTTTCGTAAAACTTGTGCAATCTCATTTGAGTGGACAGATAAATTATACCTATAACGGATTAGGAAAAGGAAGAACATAAAATATTTTCTTGGAAGTCATTGCGGAATTAAGAGGTAAAAGTTTGTGTTCTGTATACTATTTTTAAAAGTCTTTGAAATACTTGACTCGTGCCTTTCCTCCTACTTGAACTTAAATACTTTATATTATAATAGGTTATATTTCCTTGAAACATACAAAGATTATTACAAAGAAGTGTAGTGTCGTGAACTTTCTTATCCAGTAGTTTTGAATTCTATCTGGTCCGAGACATTTCCAGTTGTGGGTCCTACACATTATTTCTCCAAGTTCATTCGCTGATAAAACTGGGTTTTCCATCTCTGTCAGTGTTTCTGCCTCCTTTTCTACTACATTTAACCATGACGTGTTTGGGTTATGAGTGGTCCTTGTTGACCATATATCTGACCAGAAGTGTTCAACATTTTCAGTGGTTGGATGTGCTTCTTCTATTGTGCATTTAGTCAGTAAATTTTTGTAAAATCTTTTTCGTTTTTATTAAACTGTGTGTTTTCCTTCTTCCTTGCCAAGCTGGTTTTATACTACTTTAACATTTTTGCTTATACATTCAATCTTTGTTGGCGGTGTCCATATGCTCTTCCATAGTTCGATTTAGTGAATCATAATTAGTTTGATGTTTATACCTAACTTTGCTTTCCTCTATGTTTTTCATTAATCTTTTTCCCCTGTCACCTCTTAAGTATTGATTAATCCTACCTAGATCTTGCCTAATGGTTTCTATTTTAGTTTCATCATCCACTTGGGTTTTTTTGGGATTTGAATGTTTTCCCGATTGATGTTTACTATGAATTTTCCTAAACACATCTCGCTGGTTGTTAATGCTGCAATATATGTCCAATACTGCAAGTCTTTGAGTTCTTCTATTTGGCTTGTATAGTCGGGTAGGACATTTTCATTAATTAATGTTGTTATTTTGATGAGCTTTTTGGTTCTGAACAGCTTAGGGATTGCAGGTAGTGTGTCATTTTCACTGTGGTTGTATTTTATGAAATTTTCTTCTAACCATTATCTGATTGCAATGATATCATTTTAAGCACTGATTTCTAACTGTTCTCTGTTAATTTGATGTGTAATTGGTATTCCTTCTGATTCATTTATTTAACTTATCTGAGTCCTTTCTTCTTGGCTTGTTTCAGATATGGTTTCTGCATATTGTAGGTCAGCTTCGTGTTTGATCTGATCTATTATAGTTTGTGTCACGGGTCTTCGCTGTCTTCTTTCATTGAGAATGTAGTTTTCCTATCTACGATGTTTTAAGTTGTGATGTGGGTAAGGTTAGGGTAATTCTGGATGAAACAAGTTTTAAGTGCTTCGGCGTGACCACTTGTTTAATGAATTTCTTTCATAACCCGGAAATAATTTCTGACAATGAATTCATTCATGTCGTTGCTCCATTTGATTCTCTGACGTGGTTCTGCTGAGGTGAGCCCAGGATTATTGTCCAGGGAGGCACTTTCAGCAGTTACAGCCCTTTGGGATGTATTGTGGCCGTTCTGTGTCTCATTTCGCTGAGCTTCTGATGGTTCATAAGATGGGGGATCACCACCTTATCCTGGCCCCAAAGGAGGCTGTCCCCTGTTCAAACCAACTGCAGCCTCAATAGCTGGTGTATCTGAGGTATGACTTCTAGTTTTAGGTGCCGATATCTGTGCATAAGGGGGAGCAAACCCTAGGTGCAGGTGCTAGTTTTGGTTCGCCCCAGGTAATTTATTTCCCTGGTACTCTCTATTTTTAGCGAGAGATCCGTCACCCACCACCTACGGAGGTGTCTGGTAGGAGACTAGCAACTCCCCCAGATTATTATTATTATTATTATTCGAACTTTCTTCTCAGCATAGCTGGTAGGTATTTCGGTACGCGTCCAAGGAAGTTCCACTTCCCTAAGGCTGCATCTCTTTGAGAAATTTTTAGGTGTACACTTTCCGAATTACATGAGCCGACCCCAGAATGGCTATTGTTATGACCTTACATAGGTCTTTCCATGAATTTTCTGAAGATTGTCTTCTAAGTATTTGCTCACTGTTCCTGTGGCTCCGATAATAATAAGGCACAGTTGTCTTCTTTCCCCACATTCTTTGGCATTCAACAGCCAGGTTTTTATTGATGTTTCTGTTCCACATTCATGTCGTTGGGAACAGAAACATCAATAAGAAAACACTCCTCACTCTCCTTATCCCTCAAAACAATGTCAGATCTATTTGTATTAATTGCCCTGTCGGTATTTATTGGTTGGCCCCAGAGGATTTCACAGAACCAAGTTCGTGAAATTCTCATTGGAGCTCACAGAACTAAGTTCGTGTTCATACCATTTATCTTTCACAGTGAACCAGAAAGTTTTATATATATTCGGCCAGCTAGGACCACGAAATGACGAGTGCTAATAAGGCTCAGTTACTGTGTGAGTTTACTCACTAGAAACATCGTGAATTTGAGATAGGAGGAACAGCGTCTAGATTGGATCCAGATTGCTGTATCCGAGTATTACCACTGCGGTGGTTAGTCGCAGAGGGCGGTTAGAGGGCATAGGGTAAACTTTTCACACGCCACAGTTATTTAAACTGAGACATGGAAAGAAAAACGGGAATCGAACCCGGAATGACTTGGTGACGAGTAATTTCGTAGTTCCTAGTCCTCATTGCTGGGTCCTGATTAGCAGTAACCAGAGCTACCGTTTTTCCTTTCAGGTTACCATTTCTTAGCCATGAAAATAAGACTCATTTATTAATATCTTCAAAGGTAATCCTTTTGGTAAATTTTATTATTATTATTATTATTATTATTATCCATTCTTGCACGGTTTGAATGATGTAGAGGCCGGCTGTTATTATTATTATTTGGAGATAAATTAGTTACTTGAAATATTTTCAAAACCTTGAAAACATACATGTATTTAACAGGCAGAATTTTTATATCAACAAATTATGGTTGGAATGAATCCTTTCAATATTTTATAATATTAATCTGGAAATATTTTTTTTAAGATTAATCTGAAAGAAATTAAAAAATAGAACTGTTATTGATTTCCAATGTCCCTCCCCTCCACAAAATAACCCATATTCAATTCTACTGCGAACTAAGGACAAGTGCTCAGAAATTGCTCAACGCAAATGTTCCTAAAAAATAAAAGTATCTCAAAACATTATTTAACTTTAGTTTTAATTCTCTTATATCATTTTCCAGTTCATCTTTTCATCAATTATTACTCCTATTTACTTGATACTATCATGCCAAAATTTATGTCCAAATACAGCACAGTCCTTCCATTGCGTCCCTTCACTCAGAAACTCTACGCATTAATATACAATTTCACTTCGAATTTAAATTTTCTTTCTCAGACTGAAATTAATACGTTTTGCTTTTTCCGGACTTAATAACTTGTGATTATTTTTAGAAACACCTTTGTAGATCTATAAAATCTTCGTTGATTGATATTTATAATTCATCTCAATTATATTTTACTAAGCATAAGGCTGTGTCATCCGTAAAGGAAGTGACTCAGTCTTTAAATTTTGTATTACATATATTTGTATCATTGATATAAATCAGAAAACAAAATCGCTCCCAACAATGATCCTCGAGGTATTCCAAGATTTATAACGCAACCATCACTAAATGTTGTGTTTAACTTAACGCATTGCATTCTATCTTTCAAGTAACTTTCAAACCAATCAAACTATTCTACTAATACCACAATTAATAACTTTATTAACAAAATTTTATAATCTACTGGGTCGAAAACCTTTTCTATGTCCAAAAACTTTCCATTTTTGTATTACAAATTAAACCATTGTAAATATTATCCATGAAATTCTTTGAAGCATGTCTCGTTTTAAACGGTTCCGTGACACCAAATTGACTTTTACTCAAGTTTTACTTAAGATTTATATACTAGAAATTTAACCAACTTTTTTCTTCTCATTTTCTCATATATCTTAGAAAATTTAGAAAGAAATTATATAAGTATATAATTATTGCAGTCATCTATTGATCCTCTCGTGTGTAGTGGAACCACCTCCGCTAATTTTAGTTTTTCTGGAAATAATCCTTTCTCGAAGCTTAAAGTAACTAAATAAAGCAATACTTCAAAAATTGCAGGATACACTATTTATATTAATGTTCAAATAATAGAGACAATGCTTAGTGGTGTTTTTTATTATTTGACTATAGCAATTAGCTCATCTGATAGTACAGGATCAAAAAACGTTGAGTGTAAACAGTATGTTGGACTTAATATATTTTTCATATCTATTAATGTAGGACTTGGGTATGAAATCAGAGCACCAAGTAAACGACAAACTTAATTATTATAATTATAAGAATAAGAGGAAGTGAAATAAATATTTTATATTTGATGACATGATAGTGAAAATGACAGTTCTTGCGCTCGCTGTAAACGGGCAATTTGTCTCTTTGGCTAAACATGATAAAATATTACTTCCTATAAACATGTATGCAAATATGTCTCATAATTGTACGATTCATCACATAAAAACTCGTCTGTCGAAATCTCACGAGATGTGCTAACCACACATTCATCCAATGTGTGTTCAGCAGAGGCAGATTAATGAACAACTACATTGTTTGAATCGAACATCTAATATAGTTTTACTTAATGGATTATATAGACAGAGTCATTACTGGTGGCATATATTACCAGCAGTCCATCATTCCATCAGGAACATAGGTCATTTATCAGTTGTCTCCAGCAGTTCCAGTCCTTTGCGACGTAACACATATCCAGCTATCCTCGTCCACCCGTCTTCTTCAATGTTGACCTCCTCCATGAATTCTTGGGTCTTCCTCTCTTCCGATGTCCTCGGGGGTTCCAAATCAGGGCATTTCTGCTTGATTCCTGGGCTTCCTCACGCAGTGTGTGCCGATCCAGCCAATCTTGCACCTTTTAATTTCTTGCTACACTGCCTCTTGTTGCGTTATTCCCCACAGATTTACATTGGAAATATTTTAGGGCACCAAATCCTATAAATATATCTCAGGCATCTATGTATTAAAGTTGGTATTTTGCTTTGTATCCCGGCACTCATATACCATGTTTCACACCCATACAGCAAAACCGACTTAAAACATGCTTTACATATTTTAATATCCTGTGCAAACAAGAGTTTCGCCAGGCCTGAAGCAGATTGTTAAAGATATGTCAAGCATTTCGAATCCTGCATTCCACATCCTTCTCGGTCCCACCATCCTCAGCCACAACACTGATAAGATAAGTAAACGAGGATACACGCTTGATCACGCCCTCTAGCAACTGTATATCTCTACAACATTTATTATTTATCCTCATTTCAACAGTTTTGTCCAGGTTCACCAGTAGTCCAACTTTATTCGACTCTACCTGGAGTTCTTCAATTTTGCCCTGCATATCACTATGTCTATGGGATTAGTGGTAGATGTCATCGGCATAGTCCAGGTATTCAAGATGTTAATTGAGTCTCCAAGGAATACCTCTGGGTTTGCCATCAAACGTTTTCCTTAAAACACGATCTACAACAACTAAGAATAGAATCTGGGAAAGTAAACAACCCTGCCGCACACCAGTCTCTGCCGCACGTCACGCGTCGCCCTGCCGCACGTCGTTACAAAGGTTTCACTTAATTCACCTTTACGTAGCACCCTATTTAAACCGTTTTCATAAACAGATTTTTTCCGAGAGATTAGTTTCTGCGGCAGTCCAATTTCCATCAGTATATCATAGATATACATATTCTATCAATGTAGTCATAAGCTTTAGTATAATTCAAAAGAGGAGATACAATGGTGACTGGAACTCGGTGGACTATCCAATGATAATTCTGAGTGTTAAATTGATCGACACGAGATCTATTTGGTCTAAAACCAACTTGTTTGTTTCTAATAGTTCTTTCAAGAGGAAGCATTATTCTATCTAAGACGATTCTATGAAATACCTCGCTAACTGAGGATAAAGTGTTATTCCACACCAGTTATTGCATGCACTTAAATCACTTTTCTTTGGTATTTTGACAATAATTCCCTCCTTCCAATCGTTGGACAAGCACTCCGTTTTCCAAATGTCGTTAAAAAGTCGATAGAGTATTTGTCACAATATTTTACTCTAAATTGGCATAATCATTTACTCTAAAAAATTTAAAAAGTGAAAATTAATTAATATGACAGTAATTGTAAGAATTGAAAGGTAAGTACATTTTACTGGAAAGGAGAATAAGGTTGCATATCCTAAATTCAATACTTAGGGGCGTCCTGCCTAACGCACTCGCCTTCTACCTCTGGGGACGCGAATTCAAACCCGGTCCGATCCAAGTATAATTCGAGGTGGTGGACGAAGCGGTGTTCGCGGCAGGTTTTCTTGGGTTCTCCCGTTTCCCCTGCCTATCATTCCACCACAACATTCACTCATCATCATTCACCCCCATGTCATTCATGAATCACCCTTCGGGGAGGTGCGGCAGGAAGGGTATCCGGCACAATAGAAATTCCCCCGCCAAATCTAAGTAAGAGGCATCATATCATCTCCATCTCCGACCCCCAAGGATAAGGGAAAAGGAGCTAAGGCTCCGACCCCTAAGGAATAGGGAAAATGAGTTAAGGTAAAGAAGAAAATTCTAAATTCAACACTTGCTAGATTACACATGCTCTTTGAGTAAAATGATCATCTCTTAAAGTAAAGTCCGTATTATTTGAAATGTTTGTATTAAGAAGAAATATTTATTTTCTACGCCTTAAAAATATAGCTCACAACTTGTTGCGCTAAAAGTCGAAGAAAAGAAACAAAATGTCTACTTTATGAAGGAAAAGAACGTTATAAATAATACAAAAATATTTTCGTTTCAAAGATTGCCTCATGACACTGCACAATTAGTTGAATTGATGTTCTGACACGTCTTTTTCATTCGCATTTCCTGTTCTTTCCAGAAACCTGTTGACAGTGTGATTTCTTTAAAGAACGACTTGGCTGGCACTCAAGAGACCTGTTCCTTTTAATGATTTCTTGCACATATCAGAACGAAATCTTGGCTGGGTTTCAATTGATGAATATCGAACAATTATGGTGATTCGTGGCTAGAGGTGTGTCCCACAACCTATTTACTTCTCTCAGCAGGTGTTAAGGAAAGCCTATAAATAACAAAATGACAACCATGAAACAAGACGCAAACATTCTCTATGAACGAGGAGAAATAATGTCTAATTTTCATTCATTATGAATATCATATCATGAACATAAGACAATTTGCAACAGCGATGAGCCTTACTTTTAACGAGTAATGAAAGATTGTTTAGTTCCAATAATTTAAAACTATTTTCTTCAGAATATTACATTTTTGCTTACTTGAGATGTAAGTCAGAACTTGCGAGGAAAATGATTACCGTAGATACATTGTATTTAACTAAATCACTAATGAAGAAAAAATGTTGTCAGAAATTTGTTCCAGAATTTTTTCCATTAGTTACTGGAGCTCTTCAACGCAAGCCCCAAACGTGGCTAATGAAACTAAATACATTATGACATTTGATTCACATTTTCAATTACACAAAGAAATGAAATGATTGAGAAATTTTTAGTCTTGTCTAGTAAAATAATACGAGAATACCCGTCTTGCCTCATATCAGCGACGGATACATCCATGGACTGTGGCGTATCCAAGGAGGGTAGAGGTGAAGGGGACTGCTCTTCGAGAGTTGCATCTGGGGTAGTCAAAATACAAAATTCGAAAAGAAATTGTGGGAACGCGGTTTTTGTATCATAAATAGTTTCAGAAAAATTCATAACTATACTAATATTGACAGACATTGAAATTCTGGTACACGAAAATCCATTCTATTTGCTATGCCTCACAGAACATTGGCTTTCAACTAACAACGTCAATGACACTGCTATTTCTAATTATTATTTAGCAAGTTTTTAATGTCGGCAAAATTTTAAGGAAAAAATCCCCACGGAGGTACATGTATCTACGTTCGTAATAATATTTTATTTGTCCACTGCCAGGCTACGAGAACTTCTGCGTAGATAGTATGTTCGAATTTTCTGGAGTTAATCTGATCGACACCGATATTATTGTTTTGTGTATTTATAGACTTCCTCAATCATATTTTTTCAGAACTTCGAAATTATTTTAAAACACATTACTCGTAAAGCTATTAAACCTATCGTTATATATGGCGATTTCAACATCGATTTCCTGAGTACATCCGACTCCGCACATTCACCAACTAATCGATTCAAAACTCTTATCGACTCCTTCAACCTTATTACTACGATAAACGATCCCACTCGCCTCTCCGGTTCATCTTAAACATTGCTAGATCAAATTATCGTCAACAATGGAATCTCGTATTTCTCTGAAGTGTTTATCGCCGGATACATCGATCACCTTGTTCAAGTATTGACTATTAATAATAAACTAAAACCATTTAAAATCCTTTACAAGTTTTCTAGAGAGTTTAATGACACAAATCTATCCATATTTATAAATTATTTGCGTGAGGAGACTTGGGAAAATATTCACAATTGCCAAAAAACTGACGACAAATTCAATGTATTTACCTCAATATTCCTTAAACATTACAACTCTAGCTTTCCCATAAAACGCAAGTTAATTAACACAAAGAAATATAATAGATGGATCACATAAGGGATAAGAATTTCTTCAAAAAACAAACGCCCTTTATATTATCTTTCAAAAATCTATAACCAACCTCCCGGATTCCATGATTATTTTGGTTAATGTAAGACTATTCTTCGAAAAGTAGTCTATGCAGCTAAAGTTACGGAAAACAACAGGCAGGTACTAAAATCGAACAACCGAACAGAAGGCCATGTGGAATATTGTAAAATATTACACGTCAACTTCTGAAAATCACGAAGAAAATATTTCTCTGCTAAACGATGGCAAAATCGTATCAAATCCACATGACATTGCAAATTTGTTTAATTCTTACTTCTAAGAAGTAGGTAAAATAGCGAAATGAATATCTTCAAATCAATGTCCTCCAATTATATTCACCCACATACCCAATTCTATGTTCACTTCCGAAACTAACGCCAGTGAAGTCATGAGAATCACCCGCTCATTAAAAAACAAATTTTCAACCGGCATAGTTGATATACCCGAGTTTATTGTTAAATTTACATCCCAATATTAAATCCACTCTTAAATATTTTTAATAGTTCTTTTTTCGGAAGGGGTGTTTCCTAACAAAATTATGAGAGGTATAGTGAAACCTTTTCACAAGGAAGGAAATAAACTTAATTTTGGAAATTACCGATCAATATATCTACTACCCACTTTCTCAAAAATCATAGAAAAATTGTTCTATAAGCGTCTTCTAGATTTTTTATCAAAAAATAACATTCTCTCTGACGATCAACACGGTTTTAGGAAATCCTTTTCCACTACGAGCGCCGTATTTTCTTTCTTAAACGATGTTACCACATCTCTTGACCGTATTCCTCAGAGTGTTCTTCTTTATATATCCAAATATTCGATGTCATCGATCACGAAATTCTCCTTTCCAAATTGCATTCTTTAGGCATTCGTGGACTTCCACATCAATGGCTAACTTCTTATTTAAAAGAGAGATATCAACAGGTCGAAATATCCTATACTAAAAATAAAGTAATTCAGCGTTGTCTTTCAGAAACAAAGACACTTACTTGCGGAGTACCCCAAGGTTCAATTCTCGGTCCTATACTCTTTTTATGGTATGTGAACGACATGTCATCCTCCACATCAGATTGCAAAATGGTTCTTTTTGCTGATGACATTAATTTACTATATAAACACGACAACGCTCAAAACGTTTTGTCCAACTTCTCGGCTTGGATCCACGAAAATCGCCTCATTTTAAACACTGACAAAATATTGTGTCATTTCACAATAGTATCACAAAACCTTTACCCCAGGTTTCTCTTTCTTTAAACTGAACATAATTAAAAA
Source organism: Laupala kohalensis (assembly GCA_002313205.1). Taxonomy (NCBI): domain Eukaryota; kingdom Metazoa; phylum Arthropoda; class Insecta; order Orthoptera; family Trigonidiidae; genus Laupala; species Laupala kohalensis. The sequence continues at coordinate 592,202 of NNCF01129044.1, forward strand.
CTGTTACGAATACAAAATTCTTAGGTCTCCATATTCAAGACAACCTCAAATGGAAGTGTCCTGTTGACAAACTTAATTCCCAATTAAGCAAATTGTGTGACGCATTCCGAATCTTAGTTAACGTAGTTAGCCCACGTATTACCCGTTGCGTATATTTTGCATACGCCTACTCCCATTTGCGTTACGGCGTTATCTTCTGGGGCAATTCCGGTCAGAGCATTCAAACTTTCAGAATTCAGAAGAGGATAGTTCGGATAATTTGTAAATCTTCCCCCGAAACTATTGTAAACCGTTATTTAAAAAATTAAATATCTTAACACTTCCCTGCATTTATATTTATGAAACGTCGTGTTTGTTAAGTCCGAATTACTGAAGTACCACCTTCGATTCGTACGAAACAGACTCGTTCACGAACACAATACTCGCAAAAGGAATAATATTCATCGTCCTAGAGTGTCAACCACTCTTTGCCAAAAGGGAGCATATCATTCGGGAATCGTTCTATGTAATTCCCTCCCCAAAAATACAATGGATATTATGACATTGGATCTCTTCAAATCCGCAGTTAAAAGCTACCTCCTGCACCAGTGCTTCTACAATGTAAAAGAATTTATTGATTTTCATAAAAGTTAAATCCGTCTTGTACATTATCACGCCATTTCTGTAGTACTTTTGAAAGAACTTATAACAATTTCAAAAACAATTTTCTTGCATAATTGTGTTATGTCTTATGACTGATAATAATTTAATTTTATGTGTACTCAACTTTGGCACGGTTGTGTACATTAATTCTGTTGCACCACCCTGGGCGGGTTTTTTTCCGGTCTTCCTTCGGGTAGAGGCGGATTTCTTATACAGGTTCTCTAGGTTTTTGTCTAGGGGCGTGTTTCTTGAAACAAGAAATCGCAAATTTAGTGTTATTTCAACTCTTATGATTTTTAAACACTATACTCAGAATAATCTATAGTTCGATAATAATTCGTACATGTAAAATAAAGTTTTT
>NNCF01129048.1:0-18455 GCA_002313205.1 Laupala kohalensis
GAAGCACTGTCCGTGTGGGTGGAGAGGGTTTGCGCGTACCAGCGAAGCTCAGAGCTATGCCGGCGGTAGTGTAACAAACAGCAGGGCCACCCAAGCCGGACAGGTCTCTGCTGAGGTACCAGACGAAGTGTGTTTCACAACAACCTATCTTCCCCAACCAATCCCGCTCCATTACCACCTGCTGCCTTGCAGGAGGGGGAGGGATTCCCAAAGATTAAGGGAAGGATACCCCGACAAGAAACCGCGTTTAGCCAGGAAACGTTAGGGCCGTAGCCCATCCGACACCATGACGTAGGGTTAATCACCCACTCATGGGTTACTTTAGATTCAGAGCCAAATATTTAGTCTCGGAAATCAATCAACAACTGAAAGACAACCGCGCATTCGAAATGGTACGAGAACAGATTTATGGAACATAACATCTTTCTTTAACAGACAAAGAAGTAGAAATAGTGGAAGAGATGGAAAAATACAAATTGAAGATATTGGGTATCAGCGAAACAAAAAAGAAAGGAAATGGGGAAGTAAAATAAGATAAGGGATATGTACTGAGATTTTCTGGAGTTGGAGAGAAAACAATAGCGAAAGAGGGAGTAGGAAAAATCGTTGACCCAGATGTAAATGTTAGAATGCAGTCTTGGGAACCCGTAAACTCGAGAATTATAAAACTGGATATCCAACTTGAAGAAAGAGTGACTTTAATTAATATATATGCTCCTCCTGATGACAAGGAAATCCTAGAAAAAGAAGCATTCTATACGCAGTTACAGAGAACCATAAACATTAGTAGAGAGAATAACAACCACATTATCATCATGGGGGATTGTAATGCTAGGATAGGCAACGATAGAAGGGTGGGGAAAGGAAGTATGGGACGGAATGGAGCAGAAAGAATCAGAAACGAGAATGGAACACGCGTGATTGAGATGTGTGTGTATAACCAGCTATTGTTAGCAACACTTGGTTTGCTCACAAATCAATACATAAATTTACATTCAAAATAGTAAAAAAATTATTTAGAATACAAAAGTTTGATTGATTACTTCACATACACCAGTCCATTTATATATGCAGTACAAGACATTAGAGTCTATAGGAGTGCGGAGCTTAGCACTGAACACAAGTTGGTAGTAATGAAAGTTAACATCAAGATCCAGAAATGTGTAAAGACTAAAAAGTATTCAAAAATAAAGGTCGAGGAACTACGGGGAACAGAGAAAAGAAAGGTATAACAAGAAAAACTACGTATCAAGTTACTTAAGTATGGCAACGTAGAAGAGTGGGACCTGGGAAGAAAATGGTGTACCTTCAAAACAGCTATAATTGAAACGGCAACGGAGGTATGCGGTTCAAGAACAGTAAATACGAGATTCAAAAGAACTAAATGGTGGAATGAAAAGTTTAAAGAACTGGTTAAAATAAAAAAGAAGGCATATATTAAATATCTACAGACCAAGAGACATAAGGATAGGGAACAATACAGGGAAGTTAGAAACAATGCAAAAATAGCGGTTAAACAGTCGAAACAACAGACCTGGGAAGAAGTCGAAAACGAAGTCGAAAAGAATAATAGTGCAAACAAGAGTCTGTACTGGCGAACCATTAATGGACTGAGAAGAAAATATAAAAAGCCAGTAAGAAATGTAATAAACAGTGATGGTGAGATGGAATCACATCCTGAGAGAATATTAGAAGTTTGGAGGAAGCTTTACGCAGATCTTTTCGGAGAGGAGACAGAAATAGTGTCAAAGGAAGTGTGTGAGAGGCACGAACGAAGACATTTAGAAGTGGAAAGCTCTGTGGAAGGATCTGTGGAGACTTTTGTGAAGGAGGGGGAAATGTGTGAGAGGCATGGACCCTGCGAGGCGGACGAGGAAGGAATAGTCTTTAAGGATGTTGAAGAAGCTCTACTAAAACTGAACATAGGAAAGGCAGCAGACCCTGACGGCATCACACCAGAGATGGTTAAATATTGTGGTGATAATGCTACAATATAGCTTGTAGCTATTTTCAAAAATATATGGGAAAAAGAAGAAATACCAAAAGAGTGGGAAAATAATATAATTAGACCCATTCATAGAAAACGTAGCACATGGAGATGTGAAAACTACAGAGCCATATCTTTGGCTTCCTCTGTGAGCAAAGTCTTCTCCAGAATAATTGAAAACAAACTAAGAAAATATGTTGGACAGGAATTTGAGGAAGAACAAGCCGCATTCCGACCATTTAAACAGACCCAAGACCATATCCACATAATCAGAACGCTCATAGATAAAGCTCTAAGTCGAGGAAAGGATATGTATATTGCATACATAGACCTNGTATTGCATACATAGACCTCAAATCGGCCTTTGACTATGGAAAGCGTTAGAAAAGATGCCAGTGCCAAAGAAACTCATTAGAGTTATAAAATGTATGTATGAAGATGTATACGGACAGGTCAGATTAGATGGACAGAAGAGTGGCCAATTTAGAATGGAAAAGGGAACTAAACAGGGAGATTCTTTAACCTATTTTCTTTAAGCCACCACTTTAATTCTTTAAGCCACTACTATTTATAATTTTCATGGACCAAATCGTAAACAAACAAAAAGGAGAACTAAGAAATATAAAGTAGGAAATTGTAGGATGTAACCGGTTTAGATACAGTCCTTGGTATATGCAGATGATATAGTTTTAATCGCTGGTAATGAAGAGGGGATGAAGGTAGCAATACAGGAATGGGGAAGTGCATTACAGGATAGAAAAATGAAGATTAGCACCAACAAAAGTAAAGTTATGCACATTGGTAGGGACAGAAAAGAAATCAATCTTTCCTGGGAGGGAAGGATATCAGAACAAGTAGCGAAATATGAATATCTAGGTACAATGATCTCTGATGATGACAGGCAAGATGCAGAAATATATAATAGAATTGAAAAGGCCATCAAAATTTACTACCAAGTATACAATAACGCACTGAACATGGGAATAGGAAACAAACCAAAACTACAAATATTTAACGCGGTCTATAAGAAATCATTAACTTATGCTACAGAAAGCTTACCTATAAATAGAAAGTAGACTAACTGCAGCAAAAATGAAATTTTTTCGGAAAATATCGGGCAAAACCAAGAGCGACTGTATAAGAAACACACAAATAAGAGAATAGCTTAAGCAAACTCCATTAGTACACTCAATGGAAGAAAATAGTTTAAAATGGTTTGGTCACGTGACAAGAATGGAAAGCCACAGGAAAACTAAGGCTATATGGAATGCAAGGCCAGAGGGGAAAAGCGCAGTGGGCAGACCTCGAGGAACGTGGGATCAGAGCATTGAAGAGATATGTAGAAAGAGAGGAGCAACAGTGCAAGAGGTTCAGCGCAAGACTGCAGATAAGAAGGGATATCTGAAATGGCTAACCCGACGCTGAAAGGTAAAAGGGAGAGACGAAGAAGATAGTATGACTCGACATATTTCGAAATTATTTCCGTACAAATCTTGTCGACGTATACAAATCTCTCCTAAGACCGGTAGGAGGCATATCGGCCGGAAGGACCGCGCTTGATCATCTGTTTTTTCGGGGCTCTCCTTATGAACCACGTCCTTTTCCACACACGTCCATTTCAGTCACCTGATATATAAATGTTATTTCCTCTATATTTGTTCAGAATGTCACGAAGGCTGCTAAATAATGTTGTGCGGTTGATCCCGAATTGTAGATGTGTTTACTAGGATGATGTTGATCGTGTCCTTCGTCACTCATATTACCTGAATATATCGTGTCTTGTGCTTTCTCAATTCCATTATAACAACTCGGGTATTGCTTATTTTTATGGCCGACCTCCCGCCCGTACAATATATATCTCTCATTTTCAATGGTATGTGTATTAACCTACCATGTCTAATGTGGGGCTCATAGATAGCACAAATATCTATTACATTTTTCCCGACAAACTTCGACAAGTCCATCATTCTGTTCTGCATTCTGTTTCTTGGATTACTCTAATAGTCATAATCCGTATTATTCTGTATTCTCTTGCACTCCCTTTTATACTCTCCACATTCACGACTTCCGATATTACGGTTGTGTTGTTTATTCCACCGCTTACAATTAACCTCATTATCTATGCTACTCTGTGATAGTACGTACATATTATGTATGGCTTTGCAGTAACGTATTCCATATTTTTAATATTCTACTATTAAAAACTTCTATTAAATATTCTACTATTATATATTTCTTACGGCTTTCTTCCTACAAGCTGCTTCTACTTTCTTTTAGCCATCTACTTATGACGTTTCACAGCATTCTATTGGCGCTTTACCTCGTTATCCGAGCTTAAATTTGGTTTCAGGATCATCGTAAAATGTAAGCATCACCTTGTTTGACTTATTTCTCAAAATCTACTTGTCCTATTTCGTGCAAAATTTTATCACACCTTCTCTGATGTATCACATTTCTTGTTATTTTTCAGTTAAGTAATTTACTGTTCTATACAAACACGTCCCTTTTCTCATTATCTTAATTTATACCTGACGCCATTAGCTACTGACATTTCATCTACTTGTATTTTGGCCACTTTGGGCTGAATTTTCCTAAAATACATCCTGGAAACTTAGATTTTCCTCCTGGTATTTAATTTAAAAATTTTAATCTCTAAATTTACCGTTGAGTAACTTTAGTGTGGAGTTCAGTCACACGCATCCGTCAGTCACAGTGGCAACATATTCAGTACTTGGCATTTCGTAAATCCACATACAAGTATATCGTCGCGCTACTTATGTTTATGGTTATAACGCTGGTGAGTATTGTATACGCTACCCGTTACGTACACACAAGGTGGATAGAATTCTCTACACTTCGAAATAGTGTTTCGTATTAGGAGGGTAAGACTCTAGACAATTCACTGGAAAATCACCTAAACTGGGACTGCTATTGGCTGCCAGCCTAAAAGATAATACATAGCTAAAATAGTCAACATCCGTCTACTTTGAGAGACCAGAAGCAGATATAATCGTCACTCTGTACCACAGCATTAGTTCTCTCAGCTTAAGTAGCTAATCTACAAGTCTACTAATGTACACGTCGGAGTCATCAACTCATCAGCATGCTTTCTTCTCAGTACGACTTTCCTGACAACATTCATTTTTATTACAACTTGGATATTGCCAATTGTCATACTATGTTAAATCATATTCAACAAGCGTATAGCAAACGTTCTTTGTAGGACGTTCATTTTCGACGTCCATCAATGCCAGTATTCGATCCTCAAAGCGAGGGCACAACCACTGGGTCCGGCAATATAAAATAAAATGTTATCCTCTTGGGTTGCTCTGTCTAAGATTTGGCACCATACTAAAGGTACCATGAACAGTACATACGTAAAATAGTACTCTAAAATAATAGTGTACTCTAAAATTTAGAAAAATATATCTTGAAGTACCAAGAAAATATTGTTTTATGAACCCAAACGTTTCTTAATTTGAATAAACTTGAATATTATTTTTATTAAGTAAATACAGTTAAAATACCATTATTTAAAATAATAATTAGGAGTTGGGCAACATTAATTAACAGAAATTCAAAATATCAACAGGGTACAGCTGCTCAAGGTCGAGGAAACCAATGTGTAGGAAATATCAAGCATCCTTCCAAAACTGCATCCTCACATCTGTTTTTCGGTTTTTTCCTCGGTCTCTTTTTACGTATTCTCTCTAAGAGAGCTTTCTTTGGTCAGACATTTTTTGTACATGTCCAGCCCATCTTAGTCTTTGGAATTGTACGTATTCAACTACATTATATTCATTGAACACGTCCTTTAGTTCGTTATTGTATTTTATATTCTTTTAAACTTTGTATCACCTGCAACTACAAAGTGGTAACACTCATTAATTGCTAATTACATACTCTCACGTGATTAATTGGAATGTTTCAAGATTTTTATAATAGGAATACTTTTTTTACTTTTTTTGCTTTTTTTGCTTTTTTGTCACACAAAGTTTTAAAACAACTTACCTCAAATATAACTTCGTAGTCGTCAGCCATTACAAACAATGCTTTAAGAACCTAAACGATCAAAATTCTCAATGTTTCAAAAATGCTTCCTACAATAAGTAAGGTATCGTTACAAGATGTCACTTTGTTGAAAGACCAATAACGTTTTCTCTAATCGCAGCATGTACATCTAAGCTTCAATTAATGAATCCAGAAAATTAATCTCAAACAATGTTTTAATTAACACATTGGAATCTTCTTACACTTTCAAAACAAATTCATCGATTTTAGCACACACTGCCACTGGTTTTTGACATGCCGTTCGCTCGTTTGCATTTAAGCTGAACAAAAGAGGCACAAGTCGCACAAGGAAACGCGGGACATTCAATTCCTTTTACTTTTAAAATAATGTAAAATCTCTAGAAACAGTTTGAGTATGCACACTCCATTTTATTACTCACTTGGTAAACTAATTTTAGATACAAGATTGCCCCAATTATTAATAACTTGTTCGTCGAGCCATGGCCTCCGACAACCCGCTCAGAAATCGCCGACGTTGAGCCGACTTTCGACGTATTTCGACGTCGAATAAGCGACGCCGTCCCGACGTCGTATTTCCCAGAACTTTATGACATGAAAACGTCGTTATGCGTCGATAATAAACTAGGTTGTCGACGTCGAGATCCAGTCGAAGAACGACGTTCAGATGAGTGAGTTATAATAAATAATAATAACAACAACAATACCACCTATGGCAGGTGAATATTTTCCCTGCCATGCGTGGGAGAAGTGAAAAATTAATAATAATAATCATCATCATCATCATGCTTGGGTCTCCACTCCCGTTCATTGTGGCCCGTTTCTCTCTGGATGGTCGGAACCACATTCGCAATTCCGACGTACCGTCTTTTTCTACAATCTGTAGTAGAAATTCGAAGTCTACTTGTGTGAATTTTTCGCCAAGAATTAATTTTTTTCCGAGAGCATCCTATCTTTTACTTGTTTACGGAGATTACTATTTTCTGTGTTTACTAATCATGGTGGCAATAGTAAGATAAAGTAATAGAAGAGGATAAAAATTTTGCTCTTATCTTTATGTTCCCGTAGCTCAGTACTAGCGTGCTTGCCTTGAGATGGATAAGGCCCTGGATCGAATCACTCCGTAGTCGAACATTATAGACGGAGATTGTAAAACAACGTTCTTATAGGAATGGGTGTTACAAGTCATGTAATATGATTAAACGAGGTAAGATGATGGATAATACCCATTAAAAATGTAATAAAAATGATAAATGAATATTTTCAAGAAAGTCGTGTGAAGACGCCGTTCTCCAACGTTTAATCGACGTTACATACGTACGCGTTGCAACGTCTTCACGACGTTTAACGACGTCGTTACGACTCGTAATTTCTACGTGGGAACTAACAGGTTGTACTGTAACGCTCGGCAACAACGGTGCCGTAGGTCAGCCGGCCAATAGAGAATTATCTTAGCTAACACGTTCATTCACTAAAAATTTTTAAATACTTTCAATAAAAATCATTCACTAAAAATTAGCAATACAATCACTTTCATTAAAAGATAGTTAATACTTACCCGGGGGGAACGGGCATTCAAGAAAAGCAAGTTGGAATGCATCTAAACTGTGCTTATAATTATTACAAAAACTTCAAATACTTGTATCATGAGACAAATGTCTTAAAACATACAAACCAGAGAAAAATTACCTTAGAAGAGTTTGTCAACAACTCTACATAATCAGCGACAGTGTTTTTAAACCAAGTCTGATTCGTTAGTGGTCGAGACAAAAATCAACACACAAGGCAAGTAAATTCTCTAACTGCGACCATCTTTCCAATTCTTTTCGAAGAACAATTCAGGCTAATCGTGGTTATAAACATTTGTTTGCCCACACACACTTTCACGTATAAATTATGATCAATTTTAACACTAGAGTTATTCTTTGGAATACTATCAAAATTTAAAACATAAAAACAAATTTTTCTTGAATATAAACTTTCCTTTTATCACTAAATCCTATCAACTTATCAGTGTCTTAGCTAAAATCACCAAAAGAATTTTACTCACTTCTAGCTTAATATTTCGTTGTCATTCAAGTCTCATAGCTTGTTTCATCTTTCTCACTGATTCAGAAGGTTTTTCAAATCTTTCTGGAAATCCCGGAAAGATTCTCGGTTCAGCACCAGCTTTGAGTTAATACAGATTTCTAGAACTCGTTTTAACCTCTTTAGCAGCAGGAATAGGTTCTGAGGATCATGACGTATCAATATGAGAAAGTACCGAAGTAAACTAAAAATTTTCTAACGTATATTTCAGAATGTCATTTCATAAAATATATCTTACATTTCACTTTTACATTAAATTCCATTTTAGTGACCACACTACATTCGGAAACAATTCCACATACGACAATGTTTCCTCACCGAAGTTGTAAAATTCTCGAAGTGTATTCAATGGATCCATTCACGTTTTTAAGGTTGTAATAAAGTTTTGAACAAAATATTTGCACTCTGTGTCTAACATACTTCGGATAATATTCCTCACACTGTAATATTTCGAAATTGCAAGGTTGTTCTCGAAACTATTCAGGTCCGTTCAATGGAACCTGTTCAAGTATTTTTACAAATTTTGTAACAAGGTCTTAAACGAAAATATTTCTCCAATAAAAAAACAAAATGAACAATGGGCCAGAACCGACAAGGAAGAAGCACATTCATTTGTCGAAAATTTGGAAAAAGTCGTCCAATCTTCTTTCTGCTAAGTCGGAGTCAATTGAAGAAATAATGAACTCTTTAGAAGAACCTTTTGAGTTATCATTACCCATAAATTATTTGGCTACGAGAGAAGTCAAAAACATATAAACCATCTTCCCTTACATAACACTGCAAAATATGACTTAATACCGGACAATATGACAAGAAACATGCAAAGAAAAGTTACAGCCCTGATAACATCGATGATGAATGAAATCATACGAGTCGGACACTTTTCCTAAATTTTCTCAAATTATTCTTAACCGCAAACCTGATAAACATATCCATAACGTAACATAGTTTAGACCTACAAGTGCACTTCTCTTTCTGTCAAAAGCATTAAGAAATCTTCTGTTGACAGGAATTATCCCTATATTAAAAGAAAAAAGAAATGATTCGTACACATCAATTTGACTTTCGGAAGGACCACTCAATCATAGAACAAGTGCATAGAATCGTAGACGTCATTAGCCAACACCTGTAAGTAAAAAAGTATTTATTGATGTAAGTTACGCACTCAATAAAGTATGGCACTAAGTGTTTTTATGAAAAATCAATTTCTCCACCCATGGATTACTCGGTTCCAATCTTATTTAAAAGAGAAATTTTCAGATCAAATTCCGCTGCGAGACGTCACCGTTTTATCCAACACTATTAAGAGTTCCACAAGACAGTGCGCTAGGTTCCATATTATACTTAAATTTAACCGCAGATTACCTGAAAGTAGTGATACAAGAATTGCAACGTACGCCGAAGATACATCAATATTGTTGAATAAAAGGACCCTGACACACATTCTCTACAGTTCGAAGGGCATTTAGAATATGTTTCCATGTGATTCAAGGAATGGTTCATGGAACCAAAAAAATCAAAACACCTCATGTTTTCGATGTAGAAGAAACGGACTTTCCTATGAAAATGAATGATTCCTCATACTAAAATCAGAAATAGCTGTATCTGTCGTAATGAATCTTGATCTCTGACTCAAACGAATAAAACACCACTAAAATGAATGAACTAGACATAAAACTGAGCAACATTTTCTGGCACCTAAAAAAATACTCCATTTCCCTCATTAACAAAATATTAATTTATAACAACATATTTAGGACTCTTGCAGATGGGGAAAAATGATGTTTCGCACCATAGAGAAGAGCCGTAAAGACTCTTCCCCGAGTGTGGGACTCGTCGAATATATCGACCATCTCCCCTAAAAAACCCTCATAAATTCTACAAATATCTAAATACAAAGAAGGAACCAAAGAAAAGGAAACTACTGCCGAACACATTATATCGTAAAAAAGAAAAAAATATTAAAAAGGCTATTTACAAATTACGGAAAGGAAGGATAAAATGAAAGAAGACAGGGAAAAGGAAAAAAGAATGAAAATTTAAACCCACACGAGAACTTGTGGGACGAGCCTCGATATGCTCATAAAATTCAATAATTTATTAACATCATCCGTTTCATTTCCGAGAATTGTTGGTAAATCTGCAGCCAGACCAATTTGTCTCCGTATTCTCGTGTATTTCCTGCAATCAGTTAGTAGGTGACGCACTGTCATAGAAGAGCTACACTCACAAACGGGTTCATCATCAAGTTGCAAAAGATATCGATGAGTAAGAAGACAATGTCCTATGCGCAGCGAGTTAGCAAGACTTCGTCGCACCTGTCTGACCTACAGGAACTGCTCCATGACAACAGAGGATTTGATAAGCCGGAACTTATTCTCTTCAACAGCCAACCACTCATTGTTCCATTCACTCAGAATCCTTGTCTCAATGGAGTTTAGGAGATCCCTTTTTGGAATCGTGAAGAAATCCATGCGATTCTTGAGGCATGCCGTCCTTGCGAAAACGTCTGATTCCTCATTTCCTCTGATTCCCACATGTCCGGGAATCCAGCAAAACATTATGTTCTTTCTATCACTTTGGAACGAGAAAACCACATCCCGGATGTTCTGGATCAGTTTATCATCTGAATGCATAGTCTGGATTGCTTGAAGGTCACTTAGAGAATCTGAACAAAGCAGGAAAATTTATCCGCGGGAGCCCTTTGTTGAACGCAGTGCTTTCAATATGGCATAGCACTGAGCGGTGTAAACGCTGCACAGGTCGCCAAGACGGTATCCCAGGACTTACGGGAAGACACCACGGACCTGCGAACACCATCAGTTTGCTTCGACCCGTCTGTAAACACAGGAATATAGGTCCTGTGTGTCAAGGATGAGGTGAAAGTATTCCCTCAACATTGCAGCTGAAATGTTCTACTTGTCATGATGCAGAAGATCTAAATTAATCTTTGGTTTGTACAAAGCCTAAGGAGGAGTCTTACTGAAACCTTGATTTAAGAAATTAGGTGTTCGTATAATCAAGGTCTCCAAAATTTCTTTGAAGCGATATCCAAAAGGTTTGGTTGCTCATAATCTATTATAGTAGAAACGGATGGAAAAAGAGGAAGGATGAAATACTGTGTTGTGTAGCAGATTGTCAGGTAAAGTTAGCAATTGGCAAAAGTGTCGTAGCATAACGAGTTGCCGCGGAGGTAAAGAGATGGTTCGCCACTCTCAGCATACAAACTCGGAATAACACTAGTACGGAAATCTCCCGTAACGAGTCGGATTCCTGCATGGTGGTACTATCCAACTTCTTTAAATAGCTTGCACGAGCAGAGCTATATACATCGCAGCCATAATCGAGCCGAGATCTTATGAACGCTCGATAAAATTGAAGCAAGGAGGAGCGATCAGCGCCCCATTTCCTGCTAGACAGACATTTCAATTTATTCAGAGACTTTAATGTTCTCGCTCTTAGATCTGTAAGATGTTCAATCAAATTGATCATCTCTGATCAAAGATTAGACCTAAGAATTTTACAAAAGAAGAGAATTTTAGAACGTTGTTTTCCGACAAGGTGAGGTTCTGGCAGAAGGCTTTGTCTCCTGCTGAAAAGAACACAGCGTGTTTTCTCAGCAGAAAAACGAAAGCCAGTCGTCTTCGACCAGTGGTACAATCTATTGAGGACGCGTGGGATTTGTCGCTCCGCACCTGTGACACTCTGCGATGAGCAAAAGATAGCAAAGTCGACAGAAAGAGAGTTGGACAGGATTCTTTACAGCGGATGTTATGCTGTTAATAATTACTGCAAATAAGGTCACACTCAGAACCGAGACTTGAGGAACACCCTTCTCTTGAAGAAGTTCTGAAGTATCTCTTCCAATTCTATAGCGGAAAGAACGGTGATCCAAAAAGGATTGTAACATCGGAGGAAGATGTCCACTAAATCCCCAGACCTAAAGTAGTTTTAAAATACCATGACGCTAAGTAGTATCATAAACCTTCTCGATGACAAAGAATATTCCGACATGTTGTCTTCCGATGAAAGCATCATGAATTGCTATTTGCGAGAGAAGTAAGTTGTCCAAGTTTGAATGGAACTTCCAGAAACCACAGTGATATCGACTCAGCAAGTTATGCCTTTCAAGATACCATACGAGACGTCGGTTCATAATTCTCTCCATAGTTTGACCGACGAAACTCGGCAAGGTAAAGTGGGACAGGCTCCTGAATGTGCATTTCCGCGTTACCGTTAGACAATGCACAATCTGACTCGGAGGAAAGAGGATCAGAGACGTTCTTTTTACGCCTCTGCGACATTTTGGACGATGTTTTTGTTGCTCTCAAAAAATCAACAAGGTTCAAGGTTTTAGCCCTGAAATCCTGCATTTTGTCAATGTCTAAGGAGTTGCCGTGGAAGGTATCATTCAACTGGACGTTTTCTTTGAAGCAGATAGACGGGGTGTTGATGGAGTTTTCGGGTCAACGAGAAGGGCTCTAAAATATTTATTCCCGCATTTGCACTGGCATGTGAACGAAGTTCTCGTAAACAAGTCAGTGAAATCGACTTAAACAAAATATTCTTCATTATTACAGTAGTCTTCGCTGCGGTGAAGTAACTGGTAGAAAATACTGGGTGTAAAGCCCTGCGTCGGGAAAGATTTTTTTATTGCTTCACAATAAAATTACTTCCTCTCCAAAATAAATACTCAGAGGTTCTAATAACAAGGTTTATTATGTAAATAAAATCGTCGTGATGTAAACAAAGGATAACACCACACGACGAACGACAGGCGTTGAAAATTCAATGTGAATTTGTGCCTCGTTCTCGTAACTCACGTTTCAGGTTAGTCGGTGGTCGAATGTAAGGAGTTTCCTTCTTCGTCGTTAGATGGCACCGCTGGTGGTGTCAGGTTGTAAATAGTCGACGAAGTTCAATGTTCGGTTGCGTGGTGGCGCCTCCGGTTGAAGTTATCTTCGTGTCTCTGAGCGGGTCCCTGTGCTGGCCGCGAGATGACGCTTCGTGACGATGCTTGAAATAATTTCAATCACAAATTTCGAAGATAGAATTGCTTCAGCACTTGGCGTGTGAAATCGTTCTGTCACGAATTTCAACTTGGAAAATATTTCTGAAGAGCCGAACTTCTTGTGAGAGCTTATCGGGTAGCGATGTGAACACCTCAAGAGCTTTTGGCAGAGTGATTTCTTCGTTGCCTTTAGCTATAAGCTAAACAAAGACAAGCGACGAGCGTGACGACGTAATACTAGAGCGAGGCTCGTCTATTTAGAGATGAACGAGGGGCGCGTTCGTTGCACGCGGCACGCGTGCGTATCAAGGAGTCTTCCACTATTTACAATATTAGGATTCTTTGGCGTCGTATGCTGATGTTGTCTTGAATGTTTGACGATCGTCATAGAAACCAGTATAAAAAACATGGCGCATCGTCGTAGTTTTCGGTTTCATGTGTGTTACATGGGGGAGATTCATCAATACGTATTAGGTATGTATAATGTATATGTAGGAATGTGTTCCTACAACCTGTATTTCATCCGTTCTTCACCGTACGGGATCTTCTCCGAAGTCTTGATCTCCTGCACTTTCTTTTCTTCCAGGAAGACGACACACTCCCTGCTCCATATCTGGTGACTGCCTGTGCAATTAATGCACTTCACAGGCCCCGGGCATGAAACCACCGTGTTCGAGTGCCTCTTTCCCGCTCTTCCCGCATGTATCACGACACATACAGGATGTCGTTGTTTGTGCAGATCTCTGACATTTGAAACACCGCAGAGGATTTGGAATGAAGGGTCGCATCGGCAGGTTAATCTATCCAGCTTTGAGATCTTTGGGTAGTTTAGGACAGTCAAATGTCACGAAGAAGGAACTAGTCTTCTGCGGAACACTATAAACCTTCCCTTATGATTTGACTGAACCCAACTACGTAGTCAACCTCCTATTCTGTTACAAGTTCTTCATTTGATATATCCATTATGTCCCTGCAAGATACTACTCCTTTACTGCGACTAAGTGCAGCACATTACAGGGAACTCTTCCAGCTGTTTATAGTCAAGTAGTTTTAACGCTTGCTTGCTTGTTTTTGTTTCAAGTTTATTCGTTCCGTTTCGCAAACTTTTTATAATTGTTAACGAACCAACGAGACCTTTTAGACCTTTAAATATCTAAAAAGTGAGAACTTCTCGAAGTTTCCGTTTCATCGTGATATTAATATGAAAGCATTCTCATACGGAATGCTCCGTAACTTTTCCATATTATATTGTGAAGCGGGAGGGTTGTGAATTCTCAGCCGCTTCGAAGATACTTGGGTGCAATATTCACCTTGCGGCACACCCATTCCGCAAGGCGGGAAAACCGAAACTTGTCATTTTGTCGCACGAGTTCGGAGGAAAATTGTCTGGTGATGTGGAGACCCCACATCACGCCACTAAGCCTTGTTCAACTGAGGTGGGGCAGTTGCACAGAAGTTGTCCGCTAGCGAGTCCCCACTCAACACCCATGCACATCATCGGTGCGCAACACACCTTGAAGTTGAGGGTTTATTTTATAGAGGTTTAATCCTTCTTCGCGACCCTGCTGATGAAAGAAAGATATCCGACGTTTGCAACACGGAACTTCCCACCATCGCACCTGTGGTGGTCGCTGAAGCATGCCCAAAGCTTACGGTGTCCGAGGACTGGTGGCGCAGTACCAGTTCCCAGCTCGGGGCCGTGTGGTCGTCAAACCCATACTCAGTCGAAACAGAGCCTCCTGCGGGGGTCAGGCGTGATAACAAGTGCACGCGTTGACTCACGGGCAGTCAACTCCTGTTGTCAAGGTCACCGCAAGCAACCGCAAGATCAGGTTGAAGCATTGACAATACTCGTGTCCAACAATGACCTTGACTGGCGAAAGACTTGTCAATGTTGAAATGTTGATACCAGTTATAAAATTGTCCGATCGTTATGTGTAAATTCTTGACTTCTTTATCCTTTGCTACCATTCTGGATGCATGGACTGGGATTTCAATCGACCTACAGTTGCTCGAACGGAAATATTTAAATTTTTTCAGCCACTCCTGTCGAGTTGGTGTGTTTAGTTCAGTCACTTTTGCGAATGTTTGGCGGTATTCGTCGTATTCGTGGCGAGTAATTCATTTCAACGACCTTGAGGTTAATTAATTACAATTTGTCAAAAAGCAGTCAAATTGCGTATGATCAAGGAAACGGTACATCGCATTTTAATTGTCAAAATGTGGCGCGTTTTTAATTAGTGTTTCGATAAATCAACAAAACACGTGATTGAACGATCATGCCGGTAAAGGTATCAAAAGAATATGCAGCGAACTGATTTATTCAGGTGTATCCTCGCACCTGCGCAGTGTGATTAGACTCGAGATTGGCGCTTAAAAAATATAGTATTTATATTCTGATTTAGTCCGCCTCGGCACTTGAGCCGAGACAGGCGGCACCTCCCATCACAAACAGTTGAAAAGATTAAGTTCCCAGTTTCTCTGATAGAGAGCGCCACTTGTGCGTCAATCGACTCATACGCCCTGACTGCGGAGATAATAGAACGAAAGGTATCAGCTAGTGTCATGACACACATGACTAGGAACTGAGTGCAGGAGAAAAGGGAATAAATATTGTATCTTTATAATTTAATAGTCATTTTTCCATGCTGAAACAACGAATAAGTATTGCTTTATTGAATATCTTACCAATTCAATGCATTATTAATCTAATCAATAAAAAGTCATCTTGACAATGAATATTTTTGTGTAACATCCAATCATATTTTTACCTCAACAAAAAGCTGTACTTTTTATTGATTCTTCTTTACTCTTGCTGGTTAATTGTTAGCAGGGGACGAGAAGGTGTTTGCTGTGTGTATCCTGGGGGAAATGTGTTGGTGTGTTTATGTTTGTGTACAATTAGTTGTAGTAATTTTATTATTAATTTGTCAATTTAAATCGTAATAACAGCAATAAATTTATGTATGCACACGTAAAATAAAGTTTGGCCACAATAATTATTAATAAGATCTTGAATAATTTTAAGGATATATTGTACTGGTAGAAAACTTAAAATTCATATTAACACACAAATCCACAAGTTTAATAATTATTAGTAAATAACTTAAAACCCATATTACGCATATCTTTAAATTTCTATTAAATAATATCTATTTATTTATTTTACTAAACTTTGTTATTAAAAACAAACTAATTTAAAATCACAGTAATTAGAGTATGTCATGGGTGTAGTTAAACCTATGAACCATTATCTTTATACAAGGACTTAGAAATGGCACTAATGTTTAGCACCCTCAGAGCGCAAACATTATCATGAAACTAGTTTTTCTCAATTATTTTTACTAGAGTCTTTCTAAGCTTAGAAACAAAAGAATGACGTTATGTTTGGAGTCAATTTATTATGATGCAAATATTTCAGATATTACAAAACTGTTTCTTTAAAATGAAAAACTAAAAGTTAGTAGTTTGTCAAGTAAAACCCATTGTGGTTGACACCGTTATAATTATAGATACCTGAATTAATATTTAAATAGAAAGTAACTGAGAAGGACCAAATTAAACCTCGATATATTTCAAAATTGAGCTTATTTCGTTCTGTGCTGACTTGTTCTGATTTATTGATTATTAAATATAGAAAGAAAATACTTTTTCGGCACACTCTCGTACTCTGTAAGTGTATAATATGAGAATTATTGTATCGATTGAAACCAAATTTTAAATTTCGATGAGAATGACAAATTTTGAAAATATGTATGTCAATGCAAAAAATTCACCCAAAAAGAAGTTTACTGCATAGTTTTAAACAATAGCATCCCCGTTGGCAGATTGTTGTAAAATTTGATTTCATTTGAAAAAAGCACATGCCAAGTGCTCATATCTGGTAATTTTTATTGACTTATTAGGAATTTGTTTTAATTTTGCGAGGATTTTATAGATTAGTATCTAATATTGTGATTATAAGCGATAGAAAATCTCGGTTCGTGGCATTAAATGTAAATCAGTTTTAAACCATACAAGGGCACTGTTCCTTTTTTAAACGAATAACTATTACTTTAAGTATTAATAGTGTCACTCAGTGACGAAACCTATACGCGTATTACAATATTTAAGGTGTGAAATTCGTATACAAATGTACTCGCAAAATTGGCGAGTTGTTAGTGTTTTGCAACTCTTATGATTTATCATGTTACGTCGAATGAAAATGGGAGACGGGACCGGGGTTCGAACCAGGGAACTGAGCTCAGCGCGCTCATGCGCCTACCGACTGCGCCATCCCCTTCGCCACCCCGGACGTCTATCATTCTCATTCGACGTAACATGATTAATCTGTTACCTGGCGGTGAGGTTCACCGCAATCNCAAATTGTTACTCTTTTGCTTGAGTTGTACTTATGGAAGTCTTTAACACAAATATAAAGTAATTTTATGTTCGAAGTCTAGTTACCGACTTTCGGGTTTTTTAAGATTTAATGTAGTAGCATTAGTTTCGAGTAGTCAGCGATTCTTTAGTCAAGGAAACAAAAAAAAATAGAAAGTATTTTTAAGGGAAATAAAATGCTCTTTTCTCTTATGATATTAATTTTGAAGTTGTTTTTTTCGAACAAAAAACTGAATTTACAAGACCTGAAAAAAATCTCAGGACCCTGATTTTTTTTTCAAAGCCTTTGGCTCAAATATATAGTAAAATACCTTGTTGGCATCTGAAAAGTTTGTTAACCCTTATCGCTCAGTTGAAAATTATGTGTGTCTGATAAATTATTTACTATAAATAAATATAAAAGACATTATGAAATTGAATATCTTCAAATCCGCTGTTAAAAACTACCTCCTGCACCAGTGCTTCTACACTGTAAAAAAATTAATTGATTTTAATAAAAGTTAAATCAGTCTTGTACTTTATCACGCCATTGCTGTAGCACTTTTTAAATAATTTATAACAATTTCAAAAACTATTTTCTTGCATGATTGTTGTGTTGACTCATATTAATTTAGTTTTATGTGTACTCAACTTTGGCACGGTTGTGTACATAAATTCTGTAGCCCCATCCTGGCCCGGGTTTTTCTCCGTTTTTCCTTCGGGTAAAGGCGGATTTCTTATACAGGTTCTCTAGGCTTTGTGTAGGGGCGTGTTTATTGTAACACCAAATCGTGAATTTAGTGTTTTTCAACTCTTATGATTTATCATGTTACGTCGAATGAAAATGGGAGACGGGACCGGGGTTCGAACCAGGGAACTGAGCTCAGCGCGCTTATGCGCCTACCGACTGCGCCATCCCCTTCGCCACCCCGGACGTCTATCATTCTCATTCGACGTAACATGATTAATCTGTTACCTGGC
>NNCF01129049.1:0-75315 GCA_002313205.1 Laupala kohalensis
TCTGCAGATTTACCGTTAAAATCCCCAACTATCACCACCTGCTCCGTTTATCGATTTAATGCTCGTTTCAAGCTCTTCAAATTTTCCAATCGAGTCGTTTGGAGTAAAATAGCAATGCGTATGCCTCCTGTTCCAATCTATACGAATCCACATATCGCCTTCGCCTATCCTCGGCTCTTGTACTCAATCCTAGGCCGAAATCCTGGGTAACGAACCAATCCCGACGCAATCTCGTAAGTGGTAGGAGGGCTGACAACCCTCCGAGTGTCACTCAGCACTTAAAACCAAGTAGGCAGGGAGGGGCACAATCCCTCAGGTGCTTGCACCTGACGCCCCTATCTGGGTTGGATTCTGCCGGGCAGTATGGTTCCATCACCCGTGGGGTACGGTAAGGAGGCTCTGATCTCCGGTCGATTGCTGCTCGGCTACCGTTAGTGCAGATAGCGGTAGAGATGTGGACTAGGTACATCTCCACCCACCAGAGCGAATGCTGGGAGAGGTGGGTATCCTCCCACCTCCCGCCCAGGGGGTATCCCCTGGACAGACCTCTCTGCCCGGTTCGCTGGATGAGAGGAAGGGGCCCTTCAGTGAGTAGCTCTGCTAATAGACTGGGGCCAAAAGGGATAACGGTAAAGTTGAGGTCCGTAAGGACGTGAAAGACTCAACGACTCATCCGAGCAATGCTCTGGTAATCCATCGATATTAACAATAACCATAATACTTTAGTTGCAATAATCTTTAAGGATATATCTTTGAAATGCCATCAATTACTTTTTTCCGATTTACATACCACATATATTCCAAAGAATCATTCTCATTAGTATATATGTTGCCGCAGTCTATCGAGAAATACTACACAACAATGAGTATATACACAAAAATTGTATTTGAATTCAGTCTTTATGTGAATATGAGCTGACGATACTCAGCGCCGCTCATAAGTTTCAATAGGTCTCTTCCCAGTCGTTGTACTCAATTTCCCAATGTTTGATGAATGCATATTTCCAAAGCAACACCCCACCAACCAGGGAGATGAGGTTGCGAAATGAGCTGCTACTACCCCCACAGGAAATTCCTACAATAATACCGGAATTTCCGTTCGCGATTCACGGATTACAATTCATAATACCGCTCAAACTCATCGAAACACTTTCATTATGTTTCATCAAGGTATAAATATCCAGAACTTTGCGCAGATTTTCATAACGTTAAAATCTGCTACTGTATAAATCTAAATTAATATTAAATTTTACTTCGTTGAATATTGTACAAATATATACTAAGATTTGTTTTAAGTATTATTTTTTTACAAATTTTAATCATAACCGACACTTTGATTTTAATGAATAAATTGCAATTTTTTTCAAAGAAATGATTTTTATGATGCGTTATTAGAAATGCAAAAAAATACAATAAAGATGCTGGAATTTTGAATCAATGATGGTTGTAGAATTTGGATAAGTGCATATTGATATACAGGATATAAAACTAATGACTAAGCGAAAAAAAGAAGTATAATCTGATCAATCTTTAGTGAAATGTTCTTTAAGGTGAGATCTAGAGCCGTGATTGTGCAATATTAATAGAAACGCCACAAGTCAAGTTTATAAACGTATAAATGCGTTTTACGATATTTAGAATTGATTGGGACATATTTCATTGTGACCATTTTGTTTATTTCGAACAGTGGGGACGATCTGAACGATAAAAGTACATGTCGCCTCTTTTGACGAAATTTCTTTTGTACAACTTTGTTTTTAAATATTTTTGAGTTATGATTAAAGACATCCAAGCATGTACGAAAGAAACTATAGAAATTGGGTAGAATAATTAATTACTGAAAATATCCATTAGTACGGGAACATGTTTAATTCATGAACAACGCAAAATAGATACGAATGTTTCTAAGAAAGTAACAGTCTGTTGTAGACGTGAACTCATTTCTGACTTAAAGAAATTTTTAACTATTTTAGTTTTCTGAAACGAGAAACTAGGATACGTTTCTTCGACGTTTACATTGGTTGTTAAAACGTTTAATGATTTTTATTTTCTACGAATAATGCCTTTTTTATTCTATATCATGCCAACTTCTCATTTTTATTACCATTTTTCGACTTCGTTTTTTGAATGTTTATGCATAAAANGATTTTAGTTATAGTCCCGGTGAACGTAGCGTTGTGTCAGCACACGTAGTCTCGACGTTCGCGACTGGAACCGCTGGTTATTGGTACTTGACTTAAGTTATTACAAAAGTGTTATTGACTCTACGTGTAATTTCGTTGAACTTCGCAGAGAAGCGAAAGTACTGTCTCAATGTTCGTAACAGAGCATTTAAAAAACAACTGGAGGAATAAATTGTTGAAAAGTTACTGGAGAGTGGAGAGAGGACTGAAGAAGGAACAGAAAATCTCGAAAGACAGATCAAATATTGAATTGATATACAAAATACATTCCTCCATTCTGCCTTTTATTTATGCATTTGCAAGTTCCAAGGCGTTCACCGAATGTTGTTTGTCCTTTTATAACTGGAAATTTGCCAATTTTGTACACTCAACCATCATATCGAAGCATCACATTCATTTCTATGAAATCGTAAAGACAAGTATTTAAATTGTAAATCGTGTACTTATTATTACAAATATTTAATATTCAGTATTTGTTGAAAATTATTTTACTTGAAGAAAATTTATGAATCTTATGTAGCAAATTATTTTATTGTCTTCTACATGGTCATTCGCAGATTGTTACTGCTTTTTTACTGTAAATTTTATTATTATTATTATTATCAATATTAGCTTTTAATTCATTGATGATAATCGATATTATTTCCTTGGATCGCTCTCTTCTTAATTTTTAATATATCGGTTCAATTACTTTTCTTCTACATAAATATTTTTTCATCGAATCATTCATGTCAATATTCTTGTCAATTTAACACAAAAATAAGACTATAGCTTAAGAAAGATATTTTAAATTGGGGCCAATTTTCTATTAAAAATTCGCATGCTAATTGGTGCTACACCCCGAACTGAAAACTTATACAATTTTGATATGGCAGTTATAATAATAGGATACGATTTTTTGTGAAGTGTCACATTTTATATCTATTTTTATAATTGTTGGGTTTGTATTTACGAAGCGTGTCTAAAACTTTGAGATTTATTTTACAGATATTAAACAACGAATCCTCGTGAGTTTTGCAAACCGTTTGTACAACTTTTTTATTTGTTTGGACCTCTATTCTCTATCCCTAGCCCATCAGATCGTTAATAAGAGGATATTGTATTTCTGGTACGTTTTCTAGAAATGGTTGAGAATATTCTTAATGAAGTACTGTCACGCGACTAATGGCGCGATTGTAAATGATAAGTGAATATAGGTGATACAAATGTCAGGGCAAACGGGAGCATACCTGCGGCAATCCTTTTTCTTTTACGAAGATTTCGACGAGAGTCAGGAAGAGGGAAATGATTTGTCACTCCCATCCCATGTTTTTAGGATCATTTGTATTTCCGTCCAAGTGCTCCATCGATTTCAGATATCCAGATAACAACAATGGGTGGCCACCCTTGATATATATATGCAACACGCCAAACGTATCTGTATCTTTGGTTGCATCCATGACTACTTCATTCTTGAGAAATATATACATATTGTATTAGTATCAAGGTTTCGGTCGTAGAATATGGTAGCAGTTGAGCTCTCACTCGCCGACTTTTGTCTTGTAGTTATATATAAGACTTAAATCTGAACGAAAACACTTATGACAGGAGTCGTTTTACTCATGATTAACTCTATTCCTACTGAACTTTGCTGTAATATAGTCCATAAATTAATATCGATAATTTCTGATAATTCAGGGTTTTGTGTGTAGGTGTTTGTTTCACTTATAAAATAAATAATTTCCTATTTTGGGATCCATTTTTTTCATTCTTGAAGGCAACGTACCTTCTTTCTTCATGGCTTAATACTTGTCGAAAAATGACTAGAAGTAAATTTTTAACATGCAAATAGAAATATTTTTTATTCTTTTTCAAGATGCTTCGATTAGAATACGCATGAGACTTTGATAGTTTTTGTGGATTACATATTACAATTCCATTTTCTCTACACTAAACTCGCCCGAAACACTATTTCAATTCCATAACAGATCGAAACGAGGCCATGAAACTTTCAGAAGACACATAATAAACTTTATGGTCCGCAGCTTTCCAGAACTGCAGGACGCGCAAACCAGATCTCTTGTGCTCCACTTCCATAGAATATCTGCTTTCCGCATTAATACTGCGAAGCGCGGCGGAAATAATCAGCAAAACCCGGTTTATGCTTTTCTGACGAATCTCCTACTGACCCGGTCATAAAGTGCAGTGGGATGATGGAGAGAGGACGGGGCATCGCGGCGTGCGGAAGGCGGCGGTTTCGCGGTGCCTCAGAACGTTAATGCTCCCCTGCGGGCATCCAAAGTTTGACAGATTTATCCAAAAGGATGATCCCCGAAAGCGCTCCAACGAAATCCCGGGCAATATTTTATCGCCTCCCAAGTAATTACAGGACTTGGACATCCGCCTTTCGAGCACGTGCGAATCGATATTCTCCATCTTTTTTCGCGATAAAAATACAATTAAAAAAGAATACCTCTTGAAGAGGTTTAATATATTTCTGGAGTTAATGCGAAGAAAATTGATGGAATAGATGCAGCCGTTCTGAGATATGATAAGAAGCTGCGCTCCCAATTTCATTTAATTTCGTAATAAATTAAAGATGGTATGCAATGTAGATCAGAGTGTACAAATCGTGTCACACATGTGAGCAATTTAAAATTTATCTTCATCTTTATCCAATTTAGAATATATTTCTCATTGGTTAACATATTTTAATATTTTCGCACAATGAATTGAAAACTTAATATAAATATAATCGTGGCGTTTACTTTTTACGCGGTGTAATGTTAAAAAATATTTCTCTCAAAAATTAAGAAATTGCCCACAGATCTTCCTAATACGAAAAGTAGTTATAGAGTTGCAAATATATTTTTAATGCAACATACAGTTAGTGATCTAAATACAGCTCAAAGTTCCAAATAAGAATAGCTCGTTTTCTTTGAATTTGAGAGGGAGAGAAAAATACAGTAAGTAAATTTGTTCAACATTTTAATGACTTAATTTGTTCATAATTAATCCTGTGAGAGTAGAAACTCATTTACTCTACAACACGGTGTTTGAGTGCGGTGATCGTAATTGGGTTACAAACAATTTCCCTGTAAGAAAATATTTTATAAATGCAGTGGTATTCTATAAATATTGGAAACGAAGCAACCAATCTAACACTACGAAATCATATAAACAAGACTTCATTTCTTAAATCGAATTGAGGGCGCAATTCGTAGCTTACTTTTATCCAATTCACATTTTCCTCATTTAAATATGAGTCTTGTTTCACACTTTTCTGGCAATTATTTAAATCTGAAGTACAATATATTGAACGTTCACTGAAAAGAATAAATTTATAATAAAGTTCATTAGCAAATGCAATTAAAACGGACCTTATTGTTCGTATTAATTTCGTTGATTAATGTAAATCTACTTGATAACTCTCTACTCCAACATGTTATATACTTCGCTCGCATTTAGATTACTCTCCAGAGTCACCTTAAACGAAGTTACGGCTAACCGAAAATGTAGTTAACTCGCTTTCGGCGTATGAAACCACGCGGTATCTAATTAGCTCTCGCTGTATATGAGATGGCCATGGTGGCTAACCATACGTTCAGAACTCATTGACCCGGTCGTCAGTCCACCGTCGATATCGCAGCGAGGAAGCTCTGATACGAGCGCTCCTGGTGGGATGACGCAGAAGCAGCTTTCGCATCTCTCTCTACCAGCGCTGTTCAACTTATGTCAGCCATTTTCTATACACTTTCGATTGATCGGATCGGTACGAAATAGAGTTTTGCAAAATGTTTCCAGACAAATGTTCATATTTATTTGTTATGTGATATTTTGAGTCTCGTCAAGAAATTTACATTGTTTCAAGTTGGAATATATGCACAAAAGCTTAAGATATGTGAACTCATGAAAAAGCACAAAAAAAAAGATAGTTAATGGAAAAGAAATAAGAAATGAAGAAAAAGATTGGATGAGGAGATTAGAAGATGAACTGCTAAAAGATGGTAGACAAGATGGTCAAATAGTGAAAGGGAAGAAAAACTTATGCTTGATGTGCAATTTAGAATAAAGTCCAAATTTTTTCAAATGAATAGTTATGTAATACATCTTTTAACGGATCATGACAATTTTGAAGATTATTTAATGAGAATACGACGGAGAGAGAGAGACTGTTGTATGCATGTGTGGAAGAGGAATCCAAGACATCGAACACATTCTTTGGGAGTGTGAGATACATGGTCAGGAAACGAGAAGTTATCTACAGTTTTTAAAAGAAGAAGGAATATTTTTGCTGAAGGAAAATAAATTATTCATTGCAACAAGGAACAGATATTGTCAATTATGTGAAAAACAAATGGGACAAATTAGAGATATTCTTTAAAAAAAGAAAGAAATTAACTAGCAAAATGTTGATGAGCGTTTGCGTCCTCGACACAAGGACGATACCAGACGTCGTAACAATATCAGATTCGACAGCTTGGAGGTGAACACGTTAGGAAGAAAATAAAAAAGTTCAAAGAGCAGAGATTCTTGCAATGACAAGCGTTACAGGAGACGGTCCGTAAACACGGAGAATTAAATAGTATATTTCATTATTTTAAAAATTATTTTTAAACACTTAGTATTATAATAAAATGTCTTCATACTGCAATGCATGACGGGGTAATTCGGAACGTAATTTCCTATTTAATCTCACCGGACACGCCACGTCAAATATTAAATCTGTCAGCATAGATTTATAACACGGAGTTGTGCCTCCCAACGTTTGATGGAAAATATATTATGACTTGCGGACCGTAAAAAACGTTTCGCGGTCCCCTCGTTGGACAACGCCGCTCTATACAATGTTTTAAAAGAGTTGCAGCATGGAAATGAAAGCTAATTGTTTTTAAAAAATATGCTTAAATGTTAATTAATACTACGTAAACATATATAAACGGTTCCTTTGCTCACTTTTGATTTAATGGTTGCACCAATGTGAATAGGATATAGTACTTGGCAAACCCACTTCATTACGAATGGTATTTGGCATACGATTTATCAAAACAAAAATGTTCAAGGAATGTAGAAGATTATTTTCCTGAAAAACGATTTGATATTTTAGTTGGATTAATAATTAATTTAAAAAACGCGCATTCTCTTACCTACTCTTTCATTGTGGAGAAAAATACTGGAATTCAAAGTTTGTCGTTTCCTTTATTAAAACATAATATTTTATTTCTATTATAAGGAGAATGGTGATTCCTACATGTCATAACTCAAAATATATTTTGTGACACAACATCAGTTTTGAGATTTTTTATTTCGTTATTAAATACATCAAAAGGCACGTCGCACAAAAGTAATCTAAATGCGAATGAAATGCAAGTCATTGCATCAAAGAGCGATAATAATACTTTTTCAACAATTTGATAGTTTTCAAATGTATTTAGATAAATAAAAAAGGCGCACAGGAAATTAATGCTACGCCTAGTACATATTTCTTTTCCTAAAAATTTGTAGATGTCGGGCCATGTGTTTTTTGAGCGGAATAGACACGGTTCTCTAATCCGCCAGGGGCGTCGGAACTTCAAAAAGTATCACTTACCTACATAGAAATACTTGGAATTCCACTATAAATATTAGAAAAAGGTGTGAAAAATAGGGGGTGATGACATGTGGGGTGAAATATGAAAATATAATTTTTCAATTATTTCTTATCGAAAATACTTTGAATTGTGTACGGACACTAGTGATGACAAAATGGCAAAAAAATACTGTTTAACCACAAATACTTGGGATTCCCTTCAACACAGGTCAACCAAGTTGAAACAATAACAATAGAAGAATTTGAATATAGCGCACCTAAGTTGAAAAAAACAAACTATAAAAGGATCATGCTGCAAATGTTCCAAGCCGACATTTTTATTGAGGTCTTCATTTTTTATAATATTCGAATAACAAAATCCTCAATTGTTCGAATCTACTTTGATATATTTTAAGTCAGAAATATTAAAGTGGTGACTATCACTTGATTCTTTGCCTCTCAACCGTATGTAACATATACAAACCTCTCAACTGTATGCAACAATTTGAAAACACCTTTCAATAAACGGTGTACTGTGTATCGGTTAGATTTAATGTATGAAACGGCGTCCCTTTTTGTTTCTGGTTTTATTATATATCTAAAAATTTTGCTTCTATTAGGTGATGAAATTTCACTTCTGTGATTATAAATATGTACCAATCTCCAAGTGTATAATCACTTTAATATTTTCAATGACCATTAATGGACTAAAACTTTGATAACTTTCGGTCTGGTGAAAAAGGTGACAAACCGATAATGGAACCCGGGACTCCTGCTTTGATAGCTGGGGTGCTGACCACTGCATCCTCCGTTCGCCTTCCACGACAGTACATCATTTACACACAGACCTATCCGCGGAAGATCTGACACATATCTCCATAACAGGTGAACCCAGGTGGCAAACTACGTTGTGTGCACTTCAGCACTGCTTCACACGAGCCTACTTGTCAAGGTTGGTTATGCGTTTATATTTCTTCCGTGTAACGGAACTATTACCAGAAACAGATTATTACTTTGAATTTAGTAATGTTTTTGACAACGTTTTAACTCTCGACTGAATCATCAGGTAATTGCTAATAAATAGACTACTTCGTTTCACGATATAATTTGTAATAACATAAGAATGAAATGAAATATTGCGGGTTTTTAAAAAAAATATATAGTTCGACTCACATGACCGAGGAATGAACATGAATTCTCTTGTTGTCGAATAAACGGAGCAAATTACAAGCGGAAATAACATTACCGTGACAAATCGGATCCAATACGTAAGAGGAACCGCTCGAGACCCTCACTACACGACGCGCCTCCACTATCGATCATCCTTCCACTTTAGATCGCATCTGCGCGACCTCGATTCCCCTCGAAATCGAAGGACGTAGGTTAATGCGGTCCTCCGCCGCGGGACTCGGCTCGGGAGTGAGCGACGTAACAAGAAAAGTTACGGCGGACCCCACGCCGACACGAGGTCAACAGCGGGATGCCATGTCGAGGGGCCATTCGCTACTGACACGCCCAATCCCCACTCCTCCCCTTTCAAGAATTCTGTCCCTGGGAGCACAGATCGTCGTCTGGCCGTCCGTCGACCAGTCGAGTTTCTTTGGAGGCGTTCATGTCACGGATTGCTTCAGCTCTATAGGTTTTAGAGGAACTTCAAGAAGTTTTGACGTTCTAATTATTGAGAGAGATCTCTTCTCTTTCACGAGCTCCATCTATGACTTCTTTGTATAATATACATGATACCAATTAGTGTGGTATTCTCCACCATGATACAGTTGTTTTCGTTATTGTCTGTTTTTAGTGTCCCGCAAAATTACTAAAAATACATTATATTATTAATTAGAGTTTGGGGGTAATATTCTTGGTACCAAAACAGTTTTTTTTGTCATGCGATTTTGATTAAATGAGAGAGTAAATTTCAATTATGATTTATAATCACATTGGTACCTAAGTCGTTTCTATACAATTTATATACATTTTATAAATTAATTATAGACATTTGATTACACTATACTGATTTCGTCTCCCATTACGCAAGTGATAAAAAATCAATATCACGACGTTCCGAGTAGTTTTATTTATTCCATTAGAATCACAAACAAACTGTTTCGATCTGTGGAATAAACGAGTGTACTTTCAAAGACGCTGTATTGAATAATTTCTTAGTTAAAACGTGAAAGTACTTTTTTAATTTAAGATAATTGCCTCCAAGTATTTTCTTCCAATTTTGCACGCTTAAAATGTAATAATAAATATTACACCCTCATAGGTAGTGTTTATATGTGTGGTGTAAGCGAAATATGATTATTTACTTTAAGCACTACCTTATCAGGTTATTATTTCAAGAATTTCAAAAACAACGTATTGATGTTAACATTCTAAACAGAGGTCACATTCTTCAGTATTTGGAACAAAAAAACTTAGTATGATAATTTTCACCACATGGTCGTGTAAATTTCTTTTGCTTCACTTTGTTCAGGTATTTCATTTCTATTAAAGTGTAATGTGATATTTCCACTCCACGCATCTAATTAATGCGTTTTAACTTTTTTAAATTTATATGTCTGAGATAATCGCACATAATTTGTTTATTTATTTATTTATTTTTGTGGGGCTCTGCGGCTCGTCGACACCGAGGTCATTAGAGCCCTAAAATTCTGTACAGATAGGGAAAATGCAGTTACGCACTAAGGAGAGCCAACATGACTCTCCCCGCGTGTGAGACTCGCCGAATGACTCAACCATACCCACTAAAAACCCTCCTGAATTACTACATATCAAAACATATCTCAAAACATGAAAGCATTACAATGAGGAAAATGAAAGATACCCTAGCCCTCACAACCTACAAGCGTCGGGATCGAAAAGAACAAGAGGTGACCCAGGGAGGTCAGAAAAGAGAAAGGAAGGAGCATGGCACAATTAAGTGGAAGTAATGCCAGACTCAGCTCGGGGCCCCGTGTTTGCCAAACACGTACTTACTNTGTGTCCGTCGAGGCCACACACGTGGTCAGCACGATCGCTCGTCATGAAGTCATCCCGGATTCCATTCCCAGGGGGTGGGGGGCAAGATAAAATTTGTAGCTTTTCATTTCCATGTCTCAGTTTAAATACTGTGGCGTATGAAAAGTTCACCCTCTGCGGTTAGCAACCGCGCCTCTGCGACTCACCACCGCAGTTGTAATACTTGGATGCAGCAATCTTGTTTCTGTCTAGACGCTGTTACTCCTACATTTATTTTGTGACAAATGATGCACGAGCTACCAGACCCATACATGTATCGAATTGATAAATCATAATTTATTATAATTTTTTATTCGATTAAATTATTTATTGAAACATTCTGACAATAAAATTGATAGCACTGTTTGCGTTTTTTAGTGTATCAGGGATTGGTGTATCCCGTACCAACAGAAATGAAATCTTGCTTCCGCTTGCGATTGCAGCATTCTCAGAAAGTGATTATTGAGCATAATTCTGAAGCGTGAGCAAATTTGTGTGTCATATTCAGTTTCGCAACTCACGCTCGTTGTTTGGGGAAGGGGTAAAACCTCTGCGGAGGGAGGGGGTGAGTGTGGAACGTCGAGCAAGAGAGGTGACACAGTGACGGGCACGTCGGTTAACGTCGTTAGGCAAGGGCGTGTTCGGATCACGTCGGGGGTTGCCCCATGAATAATTGCCGAGCGCTACCGCTCGCCCGACGCCCGCGCACGCATCTGTCGGCGGCGGCGGCCCTGCCACCCCCAGCCCCAACCCCCCAGCTCCGCGCTGTCGACGTAATTCCCTTAAATAGAGCGAAAATAACCCCCGAGCTTTGGGAGATGTATGTGCGTGAAGCCACCCCTCTAAGTACTCGTGCAGCCGCTCCTCTTCTGTCAGTCTTTGCGCAGGGGATTCCCCGGGGCTCGTACTTGCTCTGCAAGCGCACCCTACGATTGACTACGTCATCAGTTATTCTGCAAAGCTCTAACATCTAACATTCCACAAGTTCTACTTATTTGTATCAGTTTAATTAGTTCAGGGGAGGACTCAATTACCATTATCTCTGGCATACTGTTACTTTCTGCCACGAGTCTCTCACTCAATTAATGTTTCAGATTTCATCGGAGATTTCGAGGAAAAACGTGAATTGTTCCATCGAAATAGTAGAAAATGGAAACTGCAGCCATTTTTCAGCAGTTACTAAATTATTTAAAAGCTAGATTTCCAAAATATAATTTCTGAATCATGTTTTTATAACTCGTCTAATTCTTGATTATTCTCCATCATATCTTGTTTGGACTGAGCACGTTGAAGGTTGTTACTTCTTATTCGATGATATTACTCCTCTACACAGGTATTTATCCTCTAGAGTGATAAAATCATCCTGCTGAGACATTACACACATTTCGAAGAAAGTTTAGTGAGTTAATCAAATTATCTTTGACATCGTTTTCACTCGAATATGTCAAGGACAGAAACTGAAAGAAAGTATCGAAATATATGCGTGTTGTGTATCGAATTTCTCTATAAGCTATTAGTTTACTATTACTTCTGGTCAACAAACTCTTCAGATTTTCACATGATTTCCAGTGTAGTACTACATATTCGTCTTCTGGGAGAACGTTTTTCTCAAGTGCTTTTTAATTACGTCCAGCACCAAGATCCGTAATAAATTATTTTAATTATTTTCAGAAAACTTAATTTTTGGAGGGTAATTAATGCGAGCGAGAATATGAACACATAAAATGAGGATTAAGGTAAAATACGGAGGAGTAATAAAAAAAGCGCTGTATATTTTCTGGAAGTCACACGATTT
Organism: Laupala kohalensis; assembly: GCA_002313205.1. Lineage (NCBI taxonomy): Eukaryota > Metazoa > Arthropoda > Insecta > Orthoptera > Trigonidiidae > Laupala > Laupala kohalensis. Next base: position 12,530 of record NNCF01129049.1, read on the forward strand.
TCATTTCAATTAAATGAAGTTTAATTTAATTTACTTTGGATCTTACTAAACAAAGGAATAAAATGATTACTGTTACGTAATATTTTGCTCGTATCATTTCTAGTATCAATAGTGCTATAAACTTTATCAAACTTATTTTAAAAGCTAACAATTAAATAAATAAATATAATAAGTTAGTATCACTATAAATTTAGTATCACAATAAGTAGTGTAGTAACACTATATATTTTATTAGCTTATATTATCCTTCTATTTGCATATTTTACTCTAATATTAAGTAATATCAATTTTTACCAATTATCTTATTGTTCTTATTCCTTTTTCGGAATTTAAGTTCGCGAATCCAAATATGTTTTCTGTGTTTTAAAATCTGTGACTTCCAGTAAATACCAGGTGACTGCACTTTTTGAGAAAAAAAACGAGATAGTGTGTAAATGATGTTTGTTTTTTGCTAAGATTCATTTGCATTATTCTAACGAATGTAGCTTCTCGAATCAAGCGTACGAATTTTAAAAGAATGTAGTGATAACCATGTAAGTATATGTTTAATAGGACTGAACTGGTAACTCCATTACAATTTTTCTAAAAAAAAAACAAGTAAATTACTTATGTATGAGCACAAATTTCAGAATATAGGTAAATAGAGTCAAGTCATCAAAACTTGATAAATTTAGTTGACAATTAACTTGAAAAACAAGTCCTAAACTGTGACGAAACCTAGAGACCTCTTTTTCGACATTTCGTGTGATATGAACATCATGAATTTTTAAAGCACATTATGTAAAAATGTAGTTTTTCATCTTAGCTATGAAGTATTATAATAGCACTGTGTTTCAAAGTTAAATGTGAAGGTTATAACATAATTTTTTTTTGGTATCTCAAAATGGCCTAAAAAACAAAACAAAAAACACTTAACTGGTTGTGACCGGAAGCCACAGAAATAATAAATGGTGAAATTACAGTTGACAACGATATGATCAAACGCCTTCTTTTCCTCTCGAGCCATCATCAGCTCGTACACCTTGAAATTCACCGCTGCCCTTTCCGACAGGGAGCGCCAGTGTTCCAGTAACCGAAAAACGCGAGTTGGACAACTAAGGCACTTAACTTGGAAGTGCTTGCACCTCACGGAGCTGTCTTTGCGGAACGCCCCTAAACGCTTGCAGGAAGCTCACCCGATAAATGCCGACGTTTGTCAAAGGCAAGTGGAATTCGATGTTGAAGTTTGAGGTCAGGGACAGAAGTTTCTTAAGGAAGTTGGATGTGCACTGATGCGATTTCTTTAATCTGACTGAAAAGGAACTGCTTTATATTACGATTTCCACTGTGACTTCAGCGTAAGAAAATGAACGATGCTTACTCAATACGATACATGAGTCCTAAAATTCGTAAGATCATACTCCGTAAATTATTTAAATCAAAACATTTAAGGACAAATTTCCACTGAAAAATGATCTATTGTCAAAAAGTTCTTTATTGAAAAGAATTAGTTGATTCAATTTGGTCACACTTAGGTTTCGTGTGTTAGCTTCATACCACTTAACTTTAATGAACTCACTTAATTCAAAATGATCATTTTACGTGTCTCCACATACGAACTGACGCACAAATTAAATCAGAGTCACTAAATTAATTAGTACTTATTTTTACAACAATGCGTAAACTACAGGTTCAAATATATTTATGTGTTCTTATTTTTTTTAATTGCTTCACTAGATGAGTTCTTACGATTTCACTCTCGCCAAGTTTTTAATTTGTACATAAAACCGTTCTCAAATCCTTATTTTCATATACAGAGGTTTTTGTCATTTTAAGTTGGTTAAAAGTTGTGAACCAAATCACGAATAATAAACAGAAAAATAACTTGAACGTAGAATCCGCAATGCCGTCAATAAATTACTATGAATTCTCATCGAAAAAAACAGAAGAATTAAGAAAGACAGCCTGCAGTAGAACACCAAATTACAAAGTGATGATTTAATTCAAGACAGGTAGCAAAACTAATAATCTGATATCGTACTAATCCGTGTAAGAAAGGGGGAAAAAACCTAGTACTCTCCACCTTTCTCTGTTGTCCAGTGTTCATTCGCTCAAATATTTGAATTTAAACACGACAAAAGTGAGTATTGAATAATTTTTCTCAGGTAACTTAATATCACCGTGTTCCCAATAAAATTATGTTTATTTTAACATGTATTTCAATGAGAAAACAGGTGTGTAGAAATTTAAAAAAATATATTATTTTAATTAGAGGTCCATAGTCATCCGCGATTTGTTTGTTAACATATTATGTTTAATGAAAACTAACTTTCGTTCGGAAAACAGGTGGGTCAAGGTTGATCTTAAACTATCACGGAAAGAAAAATATTTATTTATTACGTGCCTGTTTTTTGGCGATGTTCGGGCCATGAGACCTGCTCTTCCACCTAACCGTTGGACTTGTTAAAGTGAATTGGGAAAGAGAGATGTTGAGTTGCCAGGGAACGTATGGGACCGAACCCACATTTGTCTGGAGTAGGCGAGGGAAACCACAGCTGAGAATCTCACCTAATTCGGACGAGGAGGGTTTGAACCCATGCTCTGCCGCTCAGCCAATGGGATCGTGGAAGCGGAGACGCTAGCACTAGACCACCTCTGTCGGTAAATAAAGAAAGAAGGAAAATTGACATGGGTTCTAGAACGCGTTTATATTAGAAGAAATCGGAAAGTGAAATTTCATGTGACGCTCTGCATGAAGTAGGTCGAAGCAATATGAGAAAAAGCTAGTTAGTGCATTCCGAACACATTCTTTCCGCCTCCTTGTGAAATGAGAAACCGGAGACGCAGGTTCGATCTTTTCCCAGGAAGGTGGTGGCGGAGCGAACAGGCGACGGTAACCCACTCAATCAAGTCTTGCAAAGCGTATGCCGTATCACGCTATTGTAAGCCGGAGATTAATGTCGACTCGTCCTCATCGATATTCCACTGTGACGACGCCTTCGCGACGCTGCATACGACAACGACAGCGTCGTGTCTTGCGACCAGCGCGGACAACGTCTACGCCAAACGGATGGGTACCTAATAAAATTTGAAATGCGAGTTTGTAATTTATGGATCAACTGTCTGCGTATCCGAGTGCTCAGAAATGTGATGTGGATTTGCACTGCCAATACTTTCCAAAACATTTGTCGGTGGGTGGGTCACGTCAAATCAACACAGTTTTAATACATTTTTACACGATCTTATCATATTTTAATAAAATTTATTTGGGGGGTATGTGTTATATACTGTAAGAAATACGCTAAAAAATGTAAAACTTCAATCCGTTTTGAATTAAAACTATATTTTTTTGTGTAGACCTGTGCTTAGCTTTGTTTAAAATGTTCGTACCATAAGTTCTAATGGAATGAAAATTTACTATAATATTTGGCATTTTCTTTGTCTATAAAAAAGGCTACCACTCCATCAATGGTATCGAAGTTTGAAATGATGTTCATGCATTGATTTTACATGTTAATCTTTCCTCTGCCGATCTAAATAAAATAAAATTGAATAATTTTAACAGAATCAAAACACAAAACACGGCTCCTTCTATTAAGTACATACTTGGGGAAAGTGAATGAAAAGCATAACTAGTTAAAGTTAATCGTACTTACTAGAAGAGACTTAGAGTTTTACTTATTAAAAGTTAAAAGTTGAATGCTAAAAAATTGAAGTTCGAAAAAACCTATTTCAAATATTTAATTGTGAAATTTTGGAACATAGATAAACTTTAGAAAATGCAAATCCCCTACTTAAAAAGAAGTAGCAAAACTTCAAAAGATTTTGGATTTTAAAGTTAATGTAAATCCATTGCAAGCGCTCGCAATTATCTTGATACAAATGATATCGTTGAGTTAGATTTTCTATAAAAATCCATCTTGAGACTAGTATTCACTCTACTATGATCGTAATTTCATAGAGAACTTACCAGCTTGCTTTCTGTACTTGCAAACCCTCCATTCCTTCAAAACGTTTTCGATGAAATAAAATCGAAAAACTTATCAAGTCTGGCTTTGACGACGGCACTGACGGCTGACACTCTTGACTGGAATTCTCCTATCAAAGACTGTCTTTTGAGCTAACTGGTGTTCCAGAATTTTCTCGTATAAAATCGGTGGGTAACTTAAACAGTGGTTTAGACTTCGTATTCCTGGCTTTAAAAAACGTGAGCTATTTTGGGAAAAATCAAACGATATATACGATTTATTTTAATATGTTTAATTTTCATAGTTGGTTTCAATGTTTCCGAATAAATTTCGTAACTAACTGCAATATAAACGATTAAATAAAACCCTGATTTTGTTGAAATTTGATCATATTATAAACAAATAATTATTTATAATTTTTATTCAATATTCCGTACTCGCATAAAAGGATTGATAATGGTTATCTTTTCCAAATTTTGTTAAATGGAAATGTCACTGAAACACTTTTTATACAAATTGACAGGATTATAGTTGATACAAGAAACGATTTGATACAGGTGTACATTCGGGAAGCCTCTAGGCATTACCATTACAATATATTAACCGTACATGGTTCAATTACATATCTTGCTATGAAGATATGCCTCTGGTCATTCTGTGTCGGATATCACAATGACAGAGTATGCACACGCTCCGAGGCACTAATACGAATGCAGAACATATAATGTTCCAGAGATGTAGTTTGTCATGTCTCAAGGAGTAAAATACGCAGAACAATAACTAATTCTGTGTTTTTACAAAACTTTCTATTCTATCTATAAATATATTGGGACGTTCCTCTACTTTTACAGTTTTTTTATCTTTCAACGTGAAGTACGTATGTAGAAAAAAAAATTTAATGATTAAATGGAAATTATCGTGTCATTCTCACGATTATTAATACATTACTCCCTACAGTCGATTGAATTATGAATTTATTCTCAAGTCTAATCAATTAAATGGTAAAACCCTTATTCATTACTAAAATTCGATATTGCGAAGTCGTGTTAATGGACGCTAGTTAACGATAAACCAATTCTGCAGCGTGTATTACTACGATCAAATTTGGCACATACGGCAATATGGTTCAAAACTGCAACCTCATATATACATATTGTCTCGTATTCGTCAAAGAAGCATTCGGTGACATTTTATTTCATGTTTTCCCAGAATCTCACGTCTGTCTAGTGCCATTATTAATTTTACTCGCTACTGATTGTACATCTAGATCCCCCTGGTTTTGACATTTTATTGTATGCTCCTTGTACACGAATGTTTTGGAAGCATTTCATTAGCGTGGTTTATCATTATCCTGGAGAATAAACAAACATTAAATTGCAATTTTAAAAACATACAATTTTAGTTCCCTTTGTTTATTTTTCTCTTTGCTCTTTCGTAATTGCGAACCTGATTTGTTTCTGGAAAAGAATAGTTCGTAATTTATTTTACTTTTTATCAATAGAATTGAAATTTTAAAGGTGATGTTTTAACTAGTTTGCCATGACAAAAGCACACCCTTGTTTAATTCATGTTCATTTCCGACATCTGGTGTGTCGCACAGTTTTGCTACGTGACAAATATGAACTGTATTGGTATGGTAGAGGAATTAAAGCTAGTCCCACACACGGGGAAGTGTCACTTCGGCTCTTTCCTATGGTGAGAAACTGCATTTTTCTCCGCCTGCAAGGGCTCTAATGACCTGGATGTTTGCGAGCCCTAAATTCCCCCCCCCCACCAAGAAAAAATGTTTTATCCATAATAATGTATAAATTAATACCCATATAATATATACAGAGGGTGAAATGGGGGTTACAATGTTTTATGTATGCATCCTATGAAACCCACCATAACTCTTGATTGTTTCGAGCAATTTCAACAAACCTTTATACACATATGACTCACTATATTACAAGAAGAACTGTGAGAGTAAGACATCACTGGCACCCCTTGGGAGGGGGTGAGAAGAGGGTGATGTGTAAAAATAATGGAAAAATCCTATAACATATTTCAAACCATAGTTATCGCTGACGTTGAGATGGACAAGAATGCTTCCAATACTTAATGATTTCAAAAGTAGTTCAAATAGGAGATATTTAACCCCTAGAATCCTTGGGGTGGGAATGGGAATGGGCGGCAGGTTAAAACGATCAAAAACGTCCCTTTTTGGCGATGAATACATCCGTTTTGTGGCCGCAGAAGAAAAGAGTCACATTCTCAATGCCGCTTAAGTCTACGATCATCCCCAATGAGGGTATATACACCGTTTGGCTAAGGATGAAATGTGAAAATTTGAAAAATGACTTATATATGTTAAGATCGTAGTTATCGGGGTCGATGAGATTATTAATGACATTTTCGAAGATCCCAAAGTCTAAAATCCTTTGCACCCCAAGGGTAGGGGATGCTACTTACAAATTACTGAAAATGATATGTAAGTGACGAGTTCACAGTTATCAGCATTACTGAATTGATTTAAATATCCTGTAATCGTGCAACTATATATTCAGCCCCCATGGGAAATAACACACTCCTAGAAGAGAGGGGTATGGGTTGACGTGTAATAATAACCGAAAGTTACCAATGTGAGTGTGCAGATCAAAGATTTAGGTGTCGCTCAGATCATTAATGGCATTTCCGATGCTGCTTAAATCCACGATCAGCCTTAGAAACCCCAGCACCTCTGGGAAGGGTATCATATATAAAAGGTATGACACATTCAGAATTTTCGGTGTCACTGTGATGAATGGTATCACTCGTATGAGAAAGAATAAAACTGTAGGCATATTACAGAATTCACGCGAGCAGAGCTGCGGGTACTCAGCTAGTTAATTTATACATCTTTACGTGTATTGTCAAAATAATTTCACAAGTTTTATCAAATGTTACAATTACCAAATGTTATCACATATACAATGATAGTTCATGTATCAAGAATTGACAAGATTGAATGAAAGTCACAATATTCTTTTTGGGTATACTATGTTAAAAATTTTAATAAACTAGTATTTTAATCCATATTATCATGAGAAATCTAAGTCTATCCAGCCGTTTTGAGTGAAAAAAAACTGACTTTGGACCGAAAGCATGAGTAAAAATCTAATTCGCCACATAAAACTAACTCCCCTAGTAAAATGATCATTTTCTACACAAATTGATTAGCTATTCTCCTGATTTGGCTATCTTCTGATAATCCTTGGGATTCTCACTACTTATTTGAGAAAATTTGATAAGTAACACACGCCACAATATTTAGAGAACAATAACTTAATGGATTGGAACAATATATTAATATTAGATTCGGAAGAAAATGATTGCGAACGTTGCACATCGCAAATGTTACGTATAGAAAATATAGCTCTAACTGATTGAATGTACAATCTGATACTGATCATTTATCAAGTATTTATTATGATAGCTGTTTTTTTTCATTGTATTTGCTTTTTTGTGTATTGTGTAACTCTAAGTCATGTAGCCATGATTCATGGCGAAACGGTGTGTTTGTAAAACACTGAATATATAGTCTACATAAAAATTAACGAAAGTTCGGTTATTTAATCGTTATATCGTCGCTAAACGATAAGTGCAGGTAGAGTCTTACATTACTAAGGATAATGTACGAATATCTCTATTTCGTCAAAGACGTCCCTTTCTTCTGCGATCTGACTGAACTGTTCAATCCGTTTTCGTCCTAACTGCCTTGAGAAGCATCTTTCATGGCCGGTCGATATAGAGATCCCTCCAGGGAAAAAATATAGCACCCGTTGTATTATGTAGTCAGCAGACGCGCCAGTAACTACGAAAATGGAGATAAGCCACCAGGCCAGACTTTTATTGCTCTTATAAAAGTCATTATCATCTGCCAAGAAAGCAGTCTTCCTGCATTATCTGCAAGTCATTGAACTATAAATGCGTGTTCCCCAGCCATTTCGTAGTAAACTAAAATAATCACATTTCATAGACTTGTGGTTAGAAACTTTACGAAAGTATCGATATCTTCTCCGAAAGAAATTGATTTAATCTGTCTACTCTTAAGATATTTGGAGTGTGTACACGAATTCACAGAATTGAAATATCTTTAAATTAAATAATTTTAAATGATGACCTAAGATTAATTCCCAATATATTATTACTACTACATTCATGGGAAGGCTTTGTAGTAAATAAATCGGTCATATAACGCATAAATATTTCAATTTAAAGGTAAATAAACCCGTACACTTCGTCATATACGTAGACATCGAGGTGTATCGAACGTAACGTCACATATCAGACAGTTAACGAAGTAACTATATTCTGAGCGGGTTTGCGTCATCTACTTGGCATTTTAGGAGCTAACGATAATTTGTTTGTTTTTTTAATTATTAAAAAATTGTATGATAGCATGATAAATTGAAAGGCGTTTCTATGTTGCTCATTGTTTTATTGGTATAAAGCTTTTTCGGCTGCATAGCAGCCATCGTCAGTAACATACACTGAGTATTGAGGAATATTTTTGGCGAATATTATTGAGGAATGGCATTCGCCAAAAATATTCCTCAATACTCAATGTATGTTACTGACTATGGCTGCTATGCAGCCGAAAAAGCTTTATACCAATAAAACAATGAGCAACATAGAAACGCCTTTCAATTTATCAAGCTTTGATAATGTTGCTAAAGCTCCACAATTACCAAGTATTAAAAAATTAGATAAAAGTTAAAGCATGAGATGCGGCCACTTCCCCGTGGTGGGGACGGGGTTTGTTTTCGAACAAAGCGTGGCGTAGTGTCTTTGAGAAGGTCAAAGGAATGGTCCAATATTGACAACGTTACAAATAAAGACGTAAAGAATATAAGTGACTAAGAAGAGAGGATTACAAGGACTATGTTGAATTCGTGTGTTGTTTCGATCAGTAATTGTAAACTAGTGACGTGTATTCAATAAAAAATTATTCTACCGAAAATGATACCTCACTTTTGACGACAGCTTAAGTACGACAGTAGAAAAAGGGTTATTACAAAAAGTTACCTTTTAGAAATAAGAAATAGTTATTTTCGTATTTCTGTGTGGCTGGAAAATCTTTAACTACATCACCAAAGCCTTTAATTCTATTTATGACATCCCTTAATAGTGTCAGATCATTCTTCTTCCCTCGCTTGTCTTCCTCCTCTCTCGACTTCTATTCTTGGATTCCCGTCGACGTGATTAATGATAGGATTATAGCGCAATTATTCCTTCAACTTGTTATTTCTGCACGCCTTGACTCGCGCTGCTGTTGCTAGACGCCGGAGGGAAAAACAAGCATGTTCGTGCGGAAGATGAGCGCGATATTGAACAAATACGATGTACTGCGGTTGTTATTGATGGCGGATAGCGTATCTCTTCATCGTGGATATAAGTGGGTGGAGGATTTAAGATTTAGTTTCTCTTCTGTACGTAGGAGGCGATTACCTAGTCATCTAATGAAGATACAAGACAGAAACTAGTGCCACAATATTATACATGATTTTTCACATGTGTATTATCTTTGGTAGAAGTCAGCGAGGCTCCCAAAAGGGGAAAGATTGTTCGCAATAAAAAATGTGCAAGGGATAAATAAGTAGAGTGTGGCTTGGTAGAAATAATATCCCCTAGAAAAACAGTATAATAGTTGTAATATTACATCAAACTCGTGGTCATGGGTGAAGAAAAAAATAGCGGTTATAAAAAGATCTTCAATGGAAAATATATTAAATGATTATTAGTAGTGATTATTATTTCGATAGACTATCATTTTATCGTTCGGGTGAAAACAAATTCATATAATTGGCTTATAGGATATATCATTAATTATGTATTGGTATAGAAGACAAGTGATATTTTGAATTGGAAAGCTGTTTAAAAGTGACTAATTGCTCCATGAAGATTCCAAAGAATTATTTGGAAATTCCGCACAGCAGTTGTTGATTGATGGAAATTAAACGAGAATATAGGATATGTATACATCGGAGTGCATGATATAATACTGGAAAATATGGAATATGCTCTACATTGTCACGGGGCACACGGAGATGATGGGGTGGTGTGTATTTAAAACTGTAGGTAGAGCGCTGAGCAGCTACTGGATTGTCGGAGTCCGATATCCCCAATGGGGTGGGGAATTTTCATCACACCTCACATCCAGTCTGACTTCCAGGTCCACTCAGCTTTCTGTAAAATGAGTACTATAAGTATCCTGCCCTCTCTACCGGGAGCTCTACACTCCGCGAACTCCTTGAACCCCTTGGGGTTTCATATATAATTCTTTTGCTCTTCATACAAATGCAATATTATCAATAATGTAATCATACACTGCACAATTTCCCACTTTCACTTCCCCCAAAAATATACGCTATCACAAAACATTTTACAATTTCACTACAATGATCACTTTATAAATATTGAGTTCTTTTTGAAGATTACTCACATTTATGATCTTTTTACCAAAGTTCATGGTCTTGGCGAAATCACTGTTCATAATTAAATTTTCTTCAATTATAATGTTAACACTAGGAATAATACAATTAGCCACAAGTGCCTTTGACCCTCAACCAATTTACTTGAGGAGATTTCGGTTGCACATAAGGAAACGAGCAAGCTGCCGTGATAGGCCCTTCAAAAATTACCTTTGGCAATGATGACTACATACAACACCAAACCGCCATGGAATATCGCTGCCCTTCTCGGAAGGTGTAGATGCCACCACCACGTCTTCTCGTGTCGGTCAAGCCCGTATCAACGCTTGCCCCGAAGTACGCTGCGATGCCTACCAGCTCAATCCCTCCACCTAATGGTGGACGTCGATCAAAACCATACCAAAGCACCACTTGATGATGAAGCAGCTGCGTCACCAGCTCTCATAAAGTTCGATTTGGCCGCTCACCATAAGATCAGATTGTTCGNGAGTGTCTTGTTAAATAGAATATTTCAAATTAGAATATTCTCGAACTAATCTTCTTAATGCTCGTAATGAACAAGTGAACGATAGTGATAAGAGTTTTGGAATAAACTCGAACTTCAACAGAACGAACTTAGAACGATCTCGAAAATAAAGTGATGTCGAGTGATCTGATAATGCTGATTCCGAAGTGCTGTCGGAAAAAAATCTCTAAGTTCAATGATAAGTCCAAAGTGCTGTCGTAATGACACATTCGAAGTGAAGATTTCTAAGTGATGATTTCTAAGTGAACCGAAGTGATAATAGTTCCGAAGTCTTGATCTCGTAGAAGTTTCGAAGTGCTCTCGGAGCGTCTCCGCTCCATCTTAAATAATAATATCCCTTCTCCTCTGTCAAATTAAGCGAACTAGACTCGGCCTAAAAACGTCAGTCATTTTTGTGAACCAGTTATTGACAATTGTATTCTCACATGACTTGTCTCTGATTGGTTTAACGTTCTGTGTCGTGCTTTAGCTATCGACCACTAACATAGCTTGTTTTCACAAACACTAACTTCACCTCCTAACTCGGCGTTTTTCCAGAACTGACACCAAATTGACAATCCCCAGATCAATGACGTATTTCTTTTACAAAGCTCTATTCATTCCCCCCTCCAGATAAAATCCGTTTGTCTGTCCTCTGAAAAATAGCACTTAGCTTGTCGTGTCTGCTAAACGTCGCTGTCACCTTCTTTGTCAAAGAACTCACACTCCCCTGCGCAGTCGCCTCTCTTACCCATTTCTCTGTCCACTATCACTCATCTTTTATTGTGTGAACACGTATTACCCTTCACGATGTTCACCCTTCGTTCTCCTCCGTCTCTTTTCTTAAGTTTTCAAAATTTAGAACCGCATCGTTCAACAGCTTACTAATTGGAATCTCCTTCTGGAGAAGGGTTCTCCGAACAGACCTTCTTTCATTTCATTTACAAAACTCAGCCCCCTAGTACTTTTCCTACGATTTGTCACCACCTCACAATTGCTTATTTGTTCCCTCCTTTCCTCAAAGTCTGGACGCACATTTCTAATGACTCCTGTCCCTTTTCTTTCATTATTTTATTTTAAAACTTGCCAGATCCTTTCTTCATAATTGCTAAAACGTATTTCGAGACGCAAAGACCAGATGTTTTTATGTCCCACAGGACAGCGCCTGAACACGCGCCCAAGTGAATCCACTCTCCTTTGTGCGCGTCGATAGAATACTTACCCTTCGAAGAACTCATAGAAACATGGATCCTTTGTGCGAGGGTTCAATATTGACAAGTGTTTTATTTTCGTGCTTGCATGTACTCGCGAATATTAGATTTCTTCCATTATTTATAAAAATAGTAATAAATAATTAATATATAATACGTATCCTGAGTTTTCGGATATAATGATACGAATGTGCATAAATTCGGTTTACCGGATATTTTAAATGAACGGATAATTTTATTAATCAGTTCATCTGGGATATCCGATAAATCGAACCGACCGAGAATTACGAAAAATATGCCATTTTTTAATCATTGCAGTACTTGACTTGCGGTAAGAATTGAAGAAACTAATCGTTAAGTATATTTCTTAAAAATATTTTGATAACTTCTGTTAAATTAATTTTAAGTAATATATATTCATTGGTAATCCACACACGGAGAAAGAGCATGCACATTCTCTTGAACTAGGCTGCTGCGTCCTCCATTGAATGTTCTACGCTTCTCTGTGACGCACTGTTCGTAATCTCAAATATGCGAATTTTGAAGTGCGACAACCACGAGTCTTGGCTGATTTTGCTTTGGCAACCTTCCATCACCGTCTTTCGGTAACTTATCTGGCGTCAGGAAAACAGATGAGTGAAGGGCGACGTTACATCTGATCTTGGTGCTATTACGAAGCGAAGACGTAACTGACGGTAGAATGAAGGCCCCATTTTCGAAAATGGTATAAACCAGGTATCTGTTGATTCCTGTCTCGGCAGTCTGCGAGTACATATTAGTTAATTTTTGGTTTTTTGAGATATTTGTGCCAATATAATTGTCAATTTTGCGAGGAAAAAATATTCTATTCCAATATCCATCCGGATGACCACACGAGAGAAAAATCCGGAGTGGGGGAGGAGAGAGGCAACAGCTTCGGAGATATTTCGAGGAATGAAAACCACACTCAAAATGTGAAAGTTATGTAATCATTCACTTTGTAGGTATTAAAAGAAACCTTTACTTCATTAGTTCATATTATCTTCTTGTCACTTTACATTTACAATATTCATCATTTTCCTTATGACCTTTATTTCTTATTAATGTAAAAGGTTTTCTGTAAATTTTCGACACATTTCATCTTCAATTCAGATATTACAGTTATTAGTATATATATGCGCTATATTAGTTATTAATTTTACTTATAAATTCACTTACAAAAATCAAATTTTGTACTTGAAGGCCTTATCATATTAGAACACATATTTCAGTTTTATTGGAGTCCTAGATCTAAAAAGGAATCGAAAGAAAATTTGTAAGAATATACACTAAATGGAGAAGTTATAAAGTTCAGTTTCTGGAACGATGGTGTTTTAATAAATAAGTTTTGATAAGTTACCGAACAGAGTTGTTACTATTTTGCAGTTCTCTCTTCCTTTCCGATTTTCCTGTATATTATCGTGACAGCGTTTTGTCCATTACGTATAGATGTTTCTCAAAGAAGGTAGATGATTTTTACGACTTTAGTTAGAAAGCTGTGATATAATGAAAGGAGAGACGTCTAACTTATAGATCGTTATCCGTAAGTTCTTATCGGAGCTATATAACTCTTTGGACTCACGCTAAGGAGTCGTCTGCGGTGATATACCGTTAACGATTTTCTAGCCGATATTACAAGCACCTATTCAAAATTCATTCTCAGCAATTGCTTCCGGGTACATGAAGCATTAAAAGTTCACTTCCGAAAATAATATTGCCGAAATTGGATCAATTTGTCGCACGATAGAGAACTCTTTCCTTGCAGATATGTACCTAATATTATATAATTCTGTACATTTCTTTTAAAAAATAATTAGAACTTAAAACAAGAGTTGTATAACTTGTATATTTAAAAGAATGAGAAAAGATATAGCTATAAAGCGAAAAAGAGAATCAACATAATATATTTCTTACCTACTGCTTTTTATTCAGGCGAAACGAAAATATTCAACGCTTACATCCTGTTAGATACAAATGCCTATAATCGGCTTCCTCTAATAAATGTGAAAAAATAATATTGTTAGCTATGTGGACGACATTAGGCAAAATTCTTTCTCCTTAGAGGAAGCACTAGTGTTTAATGATATGATCAGACTTATTTATTGTGTCCACTGTTTCCTATAAGGGTGGTTTTAAATGAAAACCTTTATGTATTTAATGTGATACAAACAATTTTTATAATCATGTTTCTAAAATAATTTTGATGTTCCTGAAGAGAACTATGAGAGCATGGTCGCAACGTAGTGATGTTAGTATAATTTTGTTTTGTTCAAAAAAAATTTTTTGTCTCAAGTTAACGATACAATGATCAATTCTTATGATATATTCTCGTTTATAAAATTCTTGATAAAAAAGATTGTCAAGCAGTCAAATTCAAGAAAGGAGGGAAATTAACGAAGAATTTTTTTCCAGTAAAAGCGAACGAAATAGAGAAAGAAGATTTGTTCATGACAATAACCCTGTTTACTTTACAAAGATCGACCAAGAACTACCTGATATCCATCAACGCAGTTGTGAATCCATAAAACACTTTTACGACCCCGTTAAATGACACACTTCTCCTTATTAAAGTTCTTACGAAAGGATTTATCATCGACATGATGCTTTTAACTTCTGTAACCAAACTATATCAATAGTTTTACATCAATGGATTAGGTTTTTTGTAAACTACTCAAAACTAAACAAATCTAATTAAGTTTTAGGAATTCTATGTATCTTCAGTTATGAAAATATTTTAGTACAAAACACAAATGGGAGTTTGAATTCATGCAATTGACACAATTTACGCAGCGCCATTTCTGCCCTTTTTTATAAACTTATTTCGAGATAATATTTTCATTTATTATTATGTTCGGTTGTTCTGTTGCTATTTTTTTAATTGTTTGTTTCCACCTTAATAAGTCGTCAGTTATAATTTATTTATTTATCTAGTTTATATAATGGAAGTAAATAGTAGAGTGTTATAATTATCTCTTTAATTCAATAAATCTTCAAATTGAATGTTGTGCTATATTTGATTGATGTTGGGTCCAAGTGCATCGCATTTTAAAATTGTGAGTAGTGAACAGACAAACAAAAATAAAACATTGCCTGGTCCATTAACAAAAAGGTAATTAGCGAAATATTAAATCGATTCAATCGATTGACCGACTAATACGAATGATAACCAATTAAGAAAAAGAAACTTGAACTAGAGCATGATGAATGTATGTGTTCCAATACAATTGGCTTCGACATCGCAGCTGAGCAGAATGAGTCAGGTCCATTAAGTTCTTCCATTCCCTGGGCGTTTCCTTCATCGCTTCCTCGCGGACATCTTCATCACTGTTCCCACCGCTGAGCCGAGGACGCGAGGACACTTAAAAGTTTGCACAGCGACAGAGGATTTGTGAGCTGTAAGAAAGTTGAAGACGGCAGTGCTTACCTCTGACTGCGATGGAGCCGAAAGTCGTGGGGTTATGAACCTGGGAACGGAGAACGAGGAGGTTGGGGAGAAAAGAAGGGTAAAGAAGAAAGAACGATGAAATAGGTAGAGAAAATACGAGAGAACTTCCATCCAGGAATAGGTTCATAGGGTAAGATACGGATGAGTGGGATATGATGAGAGGTGTTTCAAATTATTGAAGATTGCAATGAACACTGAGAGTTTTAAGCGTAAATAAGAAACTAGATATTCAGATATTTATTATATTTCATTAAATTAGATCAGAAATGGTGTCATTCATATTTTTTAAATGATTTTAGTCTTGCTGTACCGTCATCTGATTGAGATGGAGAAGTGATGTAATTTCTAATTGTGTTCACACTCTCATAATTGCCAGTTACGGCTTGACTAGTAAATGAACATGCAGGATTGTTTACAAAACTTGTGTGGTTTAAGAGTAGACGTAGTCCACTTTCCTGTTTGTGAAAACCCCTCAGAAAGTTCTGACCTAACCTCACTTCTTGTGAATAACGTACTTATATACTGAAAGCAATTTTTTTTTCTTGTTCAAGAGACCATTCACCGGAGACGATTCCATGATAACTGCAACTTCACTTTCATACACAATTCAAACATACGAGTTTGAAATGTGACGTACTCAAAATACAATAGTCACATTAGAAGATGAAAATGTGCTAAATCTCCATACATCCTGCTCATCGACCGTACTTAATACTGAGGCCTTTTAACGGTTGAAACAACACAAATATCCTCCTACGATGCAGTCCCACTTGGTATCGAATTGTATTCTTATGATATGACATCTTTGTAAATGTTTTCTTGTTGTGGAACTACCCTAAACTTCGTGTTCAACATAATTGATTTCTTATGTTGTATGCAATTGGAGGCCATCAAGTGTACCACTTCTTGTAGATAAGTGTAACTCCGATAGAGAAAGACAAACAAAGGGGTGGGGAAATCACAACTTGTCCTCTAAACCCTATATCATGATCACGGAAATGCGTTATCTCATGAAGGGAGATGAGTCGTCGCAATTTTTTGTGCGAATCATTTTACCAGTACCTGTGTGATCATCTTTTGTACGACGTTGCTTTTTATATAATAAAACCAAATATATAATAACAATTAAAATTACAATCACAAAACACTCATAAATAAATCGGTGATAGAAAACCGATTGAATGATCGCAATTTCAAATCTGTGCAACTTCTACCTGACTCTAAATATTTGTATTTCCTTTTGCTGGGTCAAGTAGACCTAAAATATGAGTTGCCTTTTAGTTTTGTAACATTTAATTATTCCGTCCCAAGTCTGAAACTTCCGCGGAGAAGTAGCAGATGTTATTAACTGCGTAAATGGAAGCATCGGCAGCGAATACCATGCGACCAGCCAACCAACAGCTGCGCCAATAACATCCGCTTTGTGCCAAGCCTTTCCTGCTCAAAAGACTCGGGCGGAATATTGCTCCTGAGAAG
This sequence comes from Laupala kohalensis, assembly GCA_002313205.1. Lineage (NCBI taxonomy): Eukaryota > Metazoa > Arthropoda > Insecta > Orthoptera > Trigonidiidae > Laupala > Laupala kohalensis. The sequence continues at coordinate 29,584 of NNCF01129049.1, forward strand.
TCCCTTTTCGCGAAGCATGCTTACGCAACTTATGAATATAATCTGTTGTGGATCCGCTCGTTTCTTGCAACCGGCGCTACAATCTCCCACCTCAAAACTCCAACACCCAAACCTCTTTTACGGCGATTTCCACTGAGATCTCACATATTCCATTGTTAACGTGAACGTCTCCGTCTCCTGCGTTCGCTTTTTGCTCTGCACGTGTTACTCGTTCTTTCCCGACCCTGGAGCCAACCACAGAGTCCAAGCCGTTATGAATGCCATGTTGTTTTTGTATCGCTCATTTCGCCAAAATATCTTGACCTCTCCTAGTGCTACGAGGATCATATTAATTTCACATTTGAAACACTCTTCGCAAAGGTCATGACGCTTATTTTTATTTTATTTTTTGCCTTCCGTACTATAATTGCTTCTTTACTAACTCCACCGTCACTATCATCTGCGCCCTGCAAAAATAAGTGCCATACATTGTGTGTGTTTTTATTTCGTTTTTTCATCCTTTTGCTGTTCTGTGCGAAGGCAACTCGCGAGAAAAATGCACATTACCGGACGTTTTTAAAACACATTAAATTATGAATATTTCATTTCCAAAATGTTTCTCTTAATTTTACTCTGTGTATGAATTTCGGAGATTTCATTAAAATGAATAACACGTATAGCTTCCTCTTCCTTCTCTCTACATTCAACTCCTTACTGCTATTGCTCCTGTCGTATTATTCTAACTTCCACGTCGCCATTCACTCTTCGGCCTCGAATCTGTGCCTCAATGTGTCTCCTTCCTGTTCACTTCACCCATAGAACTCCCCTTTTTTCTCTTCCCCGTCCTCTGCTTCCATGATACTCCTCCACACATTCCCCACTCCCACCGCCCCATCGCATCGCCTCCGCCGTGGATTACGAAGGCGAGACGTGCGACGCGCGCGCCCCACGCGGTGAGCTCTTTAATTAGCCGCGCAGTGATGAAACGCAAGCAGGCCCCGGGGGCCGGAGCCCAATCTTGTAGCTCTCTTCCCGCTCCACTCTCCTGTCGCCAGCCAAACGCGGTGGTGGGAGAGGGAAGAAGGCAGGAGGGCAGGAGGGCAGGAGGGCAGGAGGGCAGGCGCGGTGCTTTGCGACTCCTGCCTCGCCGTCCCACCCACCACCTCCCTTCCATGTTTACGAATTCTCGCTGCGCTCCGCTCCGCTCTACCCCGCACCGCTCCGCACCGCTCCGCTCCGCACCGCATCGCCGCGTCACGCCTCGACGGCGTCCTGGGCGTGTCTCCCTCACTCTCTCCCACACGATCCATCGAGACCATGTTTTCTTTCTTCGTTCTCCACGTCGTTTGATGTTCACGCAGATTGATATATTTGGCTCGTATTCGCATATATTCACTACTGTACTTTTCCATTTCTTAATATCGCGAAATACGTCCTAATATGGCCTCGGATTTTTTTATCATCGTGTATTCCTCGTAATCAGTCATCGTGTATTTAATTTTGTCCACTGTACGTCGTCTGATTCAATATTTTGTAACTTCGCCTCAGATTTGCTAATACTGTCCATTGTAAGAGTTTCGTAATCAACGATTCTATTATTATTTGCTGCACGAGTCTGTGATTAACAAAACTGAGTCAAAGACGAGCTCAAATTTTATGAGATCAGGAAAGAATATTTAAAACATTCTCTAAAAAAAGTATTGAGAAATCACTGTAATTAATTTGTATCAGTAATTGTCTTCCCCTATTAAACTAGTTTGCTTTGAATTACATTTAATGCTCCTTCATTTCAAATCTATCGTACAAATCTATTACTAACAAAACGTAATAAATCATTCTGAATATATTGAACGTATATTCATATCACAGGAATAGTGGAGGAAATGGCCCTTTTAGCAATATCTTTTCCCCGTTTCCAATAACCTTAATGGTTTTCGTTTGTCAAAAAATTCGATTTCCCCGTGTACTTGTCCCTTTCCACTGTATTTTATCTGTCACTCAATGTCCGCTTTTATTTTGTTCCTTCGTGTCATTCTAAGTCATGCTTCTTCCCTGCACCTGTTCCAATACCATTGCTCTCTCCCTCCCCACATCCTGTCATGATACTCTGAGACCTTTTCAAGCAAATACCGCCTCCAAGAGATCGATCAACTTGCCCTAAAATTCTCGCACTTTTATAAGAAACCGTTTTTTTTATCTTGTGCGTGCTCGTTCGTTCTGTTAAAGTGAAAAGTACATAGATGGCATGTCTCTTCCACGAAGAACTAAGTTCAGAGCAGAATGATATTCTTGATATGTTGGATCACTTGAAGCGAATGCATTCAATTTAAAATGTCTCTTGCTCACGTACCTTTTTATAGGATATCTCATGTTTATCAATGAGCAAAGAATGGCGCGAAATTTTATTCAGTCCAAGAAAAGTGTATGAAGTTTCCTTCAATTTAAGTACTTTGAAATGTTAACTTCTTTTCCGGTTCTGAGATGAAATTTTTCTGCATGCAAAACGTAAACGATGGATAACTTTGATTCGTTTCAGAGAAGGAGTTCATAGACAAAGCAAGGTCTTATAAATGAACATTTTCTCTCATTCTATTCCACTGAAAGTTAGTCTTTGCATTCGAAAGTAATTTCACTCAAATACAAATTTGTAAAGAAAATACGAAGGTAGCTCACTTATTTTGATATTTAAGATTTATGATTTGTACTAAGAGAGCGGTCGTTTCTTGTTCCTTTAAGAACACAAGCTGAGCACCGGTGGCTCAATTCATATGAATTTTGTGATCTTGCTCACACATTTTCTTTCCAAATCACCGTGAATATCTCGTAAAAAAGGTTATCATTAATCTCGATGATTTTGTAGGGTGGGTGCGTAGTATCCTTCATGAAAGCGTCCTGAACCCCCTTCTTTTCGATGTTTTCATCAAGAATTTGAGTATAACGTTTCTCCACGACTTTTACAGAAACTTTAACCTCGCATCCGAATGAAAGGAAACGAAACTTTCAACATCGTATTTCTTAGGGTTAGGAACAGCTTCTCTTTTATAAACCGAGAATAGGTATCTAGTATGTTTTTATTTAAAAAGTAAATCCAGGTTTTGTTTTGATAACAGATAATACAGAATTGGGCGACATATTCAGTAACTACGTGTAAATCGTTTAAATTGACCTGTACAGTTAAATTTCTTTTTCCAAATATGAAACTATCGTGACTAAATTGTATAGTAGTCAATTATTTTATTGCGACGTATTTGCGCGCACAACCAACACATGCACATCATGTACCATGAATGTACGAAATAAAAATGTTCGAAGTCAATCTATTGTGTTGATAAGACGTTCTTCGTCCTCAAAAAGCTTCTTCTCCGCTTCTCTACATTTTCTTTCGTGTATCTACAGAGACAGCTCGAGTCGGCTGCTGCGGCTCTTGGAAAGCGCACACGTAGCAAATAAACGTCTGAACAGGGGGTTGCAACAATAACGGAAGAAATGTTTTACGTTCACCCTTTCACGGAGGGAAATAAGTTATTCATCTCTTTCATTCCTGAGTTAAGCATGTGATAAATTAAAGTAGTCTAGAAAGAAAACGACCAGTCAACGACGTATACTCAGCTAGCATTGTACATTACTTTATTCTGACTAAATTACAAATACTCCTTAATGCAGGAAATTCTTTTTGAGTCTCTCGAGAACAGGGGTCGCTTTGGGCGTGTGAAACGGTAAGCGATGTCGGAGAGAACCTTGGACGTCCAATCGTACATCCACCGTCCCCCTCTTCAGCATTTCTTCATTCCGTCTCGATTCTTCCCCGCGTGCTCCCTCTTTTCCGCTCCGAGCAATTAGATTTCCGCAGCTGCTTCCTAAAGGTTGCGAGTACTTCACTCGTCACGACCGTGAAGCGAGCGTTGGCCAAACCTTCGCTCTCTGGACTCGACGTATTTACTCTCATGGCAGTCACTACCTCCGGTTTAATAGTTCACGAGTTCGTCATGTGATAAATCAACGGGAAGGTTAGAAATACCGAGGATACGTAGTCTGTGTAGATGATTCTTTATTTCTTCTTTCTCGTTCTCTTTCTTCCAAGTTTCCTTCGAAGCTCGTTTGGGTCTTCGTGTTGAGATGGCATCGCAATCGAAGAATTTAGTGACGTGTTTAAGGATACAAAATAATAATAAATGATTATATTTCACCATAAAGGAGCTATCGTATTTATTGACCTGTAAGACGAGATAAGACGTTTTGGTTCCTTCTCTACTGTGTGTTTTACTCAATTTTTTCTTACAAGACCTCATTAATTAAGAGGTTCTCATTAAGTTAGCGTAATGAAATGAATGTAAATGAAATAATATTAGTTTTACTTCGTGGATGACGTATTTTAAAAGAACTGATTAGATCTAAAATTCCGTCAATTGTGCGACAGCAAGTGTGTAGAGAAAATTGAATTATTTAATTATCTTTTTAAAAAAGTTCCAGGAAAAATCGATCTATATTGGAATTTCATTGAAATAAGAGAATTTAATATTAAAATTACAAATAATTTTTGATCCTACTTGTAAAATACGAGCAGATTATTTAGAATTACTGTGCATTATATATAACAAATATTTATCACAAGCATTACTGTACAAAAAACGTCCTTTTGTTGTATTCTAAATGTATATCCTTGAGAAGTGGTTTCTTGCAAAATGCATGAAACTATTCCATCGAAGAAATGATTTAGTAGTGACAATGTGAGCGTTCAGTGAGAATGTTGTGCAAGGAAACGTGAACGCTCTTACTATGACCTATACCAAATGTTGAAACGTTGTGTTCAAGGAACTATTAAAATTATTAGGTCGTATGAAATACTCAATTATTCTACGTTTTTATTATCTTTCTTAAGAAAAAAAATCCCACAAACGTCAACATATGTGGGATGTGGAGGAAATTTGGGTGGTCCAAACACTAAAAATGTCTTATGTTCTTCAAATATAAAATAACTTGTAATATAGTATTTTTAAAAATTATATATATTCATGAAATAAAAAATAATATTATAAAGAAGTCAAGAAATTAAAAAATCATTTAACCTAACGAGGAGGTAACGATCAAATATAAATGCAATGAAAAGAAGGGTTATATTTTCTGAGAATACAGTTCTTCCTTACTGATGTGAAATATAAAATTTTAAGATATTTATATTAAATGTACAATCTGTGAAATGAATATTCATTTTAATATTTCACTTCATTTATTCATTCTGATTGCCTGGAGCTAGTGCCAAAGTAGAGATTTTTCAAAGGTTCTACTCTGTTTGTGCATCCTACAAAAGAATGCTCCAGAATATTTTGTAAAACATTTGAAATTGAAAAGCATAATACGTGATTGTACCTAAATGAGTTATTTCCTTGATTTAGTAAAATAAAGAAACAATAGCAGAAATATTTCTGAAAATACATTTGGTCTCTAGAAATCGTATTTCATTCTGAGTTTTTACTCACAAAAGAATTATTTCACTTCTATGTTCATGATTTAGATTTCCAGTAAAAAAGAAAAACTTTGATGAAGATAAAAATTCTGGTATTGCTAATTTTCACTTGTTTTAAGGATGTTTAAGGGCACCAAAACAGGAAAAGAATCGTTTCCCTCAGATCAAGAATTTAAAAAATGCTCTAGCTATATAATAGACAATAAGTCATATCTTCATTTTTCCTGATTAACAATTTTCTCGTTAACATTAAAGGAATAAAATGGTCAAGATACTTTTCTTCATGTGTATCATAACTCACTTATCGTTAACGCTGTAAAATTTACTCAAGTACGAAGAGCGATTAACGTGTATTGATATTTATTATTATTAGTTTACTTCTTTTGGCAATAAATATGTAAATTTGTAAAGCCGTTAAGTTACTCAGTTTTCGAACACCGCTCGGCAATTTCAGCGTTTAGGAGCTTCACGCGTTCGAGCAATAACTCAGCGGACCATTCCGAAGTACAGGACCGTAAAAGTAACTCCGACGGAGCACGATAATTCCGACGTCGAAGAAGGAGGATGCGCATTGCAATGTTGCACAAGAGAAACTTTTGGCAATGAAGCAGTTGCGATCACAAACGTGGGGGAAGTGATATTAGCGTGAAGATGACAGACTTTAACATCTCATTATTAAATCAATAGGTCAAATGGAACCCTACTATACATCTTCAATTACACTACGTAACAAAACATTTCTTTCGTCTTGTCTAACTTTATATAAATTATTTTGTGTTTAAATGAAAGAAGTTTTGAAAATCTTATATTTAGTTTTAGAAGTTTGCTTTTCCAGCTATAATGGAGATTTCAAAATTTTTACTTACACAGAAAATAGTTGTTTTTTTTATTTTTTTGTGCGCATGTTTATTGCACTTTATTGGTTTCAGTTTTTGTTTAAAAAATAGTAAATAATTATTTTTCGCGTTTAAACTTTTTTGTCATTTTTTAGACTTAAATTTTTGAAATTAATGATAACTTTTAAATCTATGGGTGAACACCTTCTTAATAATAGAATTTCTGCTCATATGCTAAAAATATCAAAATTCAAAAACATATTGTCCTTGTTGCGAAAGCAAACTTATTGAATATGATTTTCCATGTTTTTTTTTAAGAAACAAAAATTACAAAAAATTGGTTAGGCGATGATTTTGCTACATCGTTTTAACAGTGTCATATTTTTCTTTTTGTGTTCGTCATCACCTATGTTACTTTGCATGTAATATGCACTTAAATTTATTGCCGTAGTGAAATTTGTTACAGGTTTCAAATCCTTGCACGGAGAGAAACATAAGGTTAACTTAAACTTCTCGTGAAAATATCATTAAGAAACTGAAACATGTTATATCAATATTTTCTTTTCTTGCAATGTCCTTGGCTTAGGGGAAGCACAGAGACTCAGTTATCATCATGCATACATTTTTTCCGTGTACCCTTCACGTTATCTCAGTTATCATTGGTTTATCGATACTTTCCCCAGTTTTTGTTTGACATCATTCATATTAGCTATTCGTCAACATCGTTTCCGCATCTGCATAGAAGTTATAATCAATGGTGTAACCGTCAATATTATTCACGTAAAAATAATTCTGCAGCGCAATCGGCTTGGGTGCTCTGTGTAACGTGATGTGTTATTTCATACTTCTATTAATTGCATACCATCAATGAAAATTGAGCAAACGAATATTACATTGTGCTAAAACTACTCTTCTTATAATATATATATTAGTCTCTCTGTTTATTTTGAGTGGGCTGAAGTACTTTTTCAAAACCTCAACTGCGACGGAGTGGGATTCGAACCCGAGAATTCCTGTTCTGGCCGCAGGTGTGCTATCCACTGCACCACCCGCCTATTTTACAAATTATTTACAATTATTAAGAGCACATACTGCGTTTTGAAAGGTATATGAAAAACTTTTCCTTCAGCATGCGATATAAATAAGTAGAAAATTATATCTTAAATGTTAGTTATTTTATTGTTACAGTAAAAAGTCAAATTTTGAATTTCTTGTTATGTTTCAGGTATATTGGAACACTATAAAGGTCTGTATATCACTTGCAAAGTTACTTGTGAAAGATTTAGCAAAATTCGTTGTACCTTAATAATTATTACACCTATAATATTGAGTGAATGCTGACTATAATCTTTTCAATTATTCCTTCATATAATTATAAGTGACATTTAAGTCGAAGTATATTATTTATTTAATTAATTCGTAAAATTCTGTTTTTTAATCTACCTGGGCTTCTCATATGTTGTCTTCAGCGTTCTGTTTCGCTGCACTTCATTGGCATCACTTTTAACCGGTTCTTTCTCCGATTTCCCTGAGGCCTTTGAGTAAATTGTGGTACAATCCCTCTCTCGCTTCTCAAGATAAGTAGCTTATTTCACTGACGCAGTCTTTTCGTCGGTCCCAAGCCTGTTTACTCTTTCCACGGCGAGTATTCGAAATTCTTTTTTGCTATATATTTTTATCCCGTTATTAAATTTATGTTGTGAATTGTCGAAAATGATAATAACAATTTATCAAACGATGAACTAAAGCTGTCGCTGTATGATTACTTCTGTTTTACGACTGGAAATTAAAATTATAAACCCCATGAAGATTGAGCGGGAATTTCACAACTGTGATGGATCATACAATAATTTATGTGCCATCTGGGCAGATCTCTCGTAACAGGAGCTTTAAAGGAAAGAAATTCCGTTCGATATAGCTAGTCCTACCTTTGTATCTCCAGCATTTCTGTTTATTTAACGTATCTCTTGTCGAATGAATACTTTAATGAAAATTCTCTCCGAGTACAGCTTTCTCTACCTCGCCTCCTTTACCTCATCACAGACGAAGTTTCAGAAGGAACAAAAGATGGCAGCAGTCGATGATAGGCTGGATCAAGCACAAACCTGCCCTGTGTCCCTTATCTGGCGACACGCTTCGACGAAAGCTCCTCGCTGCAAGTTGAGAGCCGTGCGTGACTCCAGCAAACTCAACCAAGTTAGCGTTCGAACCTGGAGAAGTCTTACGTCACCGAATGAAGGGAAGGCGGAGGGCGGAGCAACAGACCTGATCTGCCATGATGGAAAGCCGACGAACGCTCCGCACAAGAAGCGCTGCTTGGGGTGCGGGAGTAAAAAACGGAATGGAACGAGTGGCGCAAAAAATAACGTAGGAAATGCGCTGGAAGAAGGAGTTTCATCCACAATGTTTGTATTTTTAAGGTATTGAGAAATAAGTCAGACGATTTCAAAGCTAATAAATCAATTCGATGTAACTAATTGAAGGTGCTGGTGACTTGTTGTACTCGCAGTTTTGTACTAATAATCCTCTTCTCACATCAGTACACTTTTGTGTGCTATATCTAATAAAGATAATGTTACGAATAAAGTCGTAAAAGGAAGATTGAATTTGCATTTTTATGTTTATAGAGTGTATATAAATGATAAAGCCGATGATAATTCGAAATCAAATGAGCAGTTTAAATAAGAAATATTGAGTAGAATATTGGTAATAATGTAACGTTTAAAACTTATTTGGCGTGTAGACTCGCTAAATAATGGCTTTATCAGCACCAATGCTGAAAATATGGAGGAATATAATTCCTCCGTTAACAATTCCTTTGCCTCTTGATGGCGGTGGCATTGACTGAACTAAGCTGACTCTCCGATTCCAAAGTGGATGGTCGTCCTCGAAACGTTCGGCAAAGAGTACGATTCTGACGGAGAGATCCATCTTGATAGGGGTCTCTCTCGATTCCTCTTTGGATTTCAAGAATGCTCCTCTACCTCCCGACGTCTATTTTGCTCAGTTCTACAAGCAAGACTCTTTTGATCCGTTTTTCTGTCTAGTCCAATTTGATAGTCCTTTCACTTGAATAGCAGTCAATATTTTACGTCGCTCAGTATTATAATTATTTCGAGCAATTATTGAAATTGTTCCTTTCCGTCTTATTCGTGTCCTACCTTCAAAATATCTTCATATTCAAGAATAATAATAATTTAATTTTGTTACATTGTTTCCTTATAGTTCTTGTATACAGAATGTCCCAGAACTCCGGTAATGATTGGAGGGGACGATAGGTCTCGTTAAAAGGAACAAAATATCATAAAGGTACACATGTCCGAAAAGTCTCCTGAAGGAGGTAAAATGACTCCAAGACAGAGTAAGAGCACAAGAAAAAAACACGTGTGCAATAATTTATTAGAGGAATTGAGATAGTGACATAGGTGTTCCAAGTTCAACAACAAATAACTAAAGATGTTCAAATTTCGGCCTGTTATTAGCGATATATCTGTGGTATTCCAGGTGTAACATACTCGGTAGTACATGCGATGTCGGTGCGTGGCCTGCATCGCTGTTAATAGGCAATAATTTGAACATTTGTTGTAATTTGATGTTGGTAATCTTTGAACACATGTCATCGTCTATTTCCCCCTAATAAAGGCACTTACCACGCGTTTTTGACGTATTGTGTACTCTGTCTTCGTGCCATTTCATCTCCTCCGGGATACATTTCCGCATTTGTGTACTTTAAATGAATTTTTTGTTCCTATTAATATGCTCAAGACCATCCGTCTCAACGTGGTATTTTGTGAAATTTCGGAACAAGCTGTATATATATATATATATATATATATATATATATATATATATATATATATATATATATATATACACACATACATACACATACATTCTTCTCTACTGCTTCACATCACATCTATTCTCATCGCATCTCGGCAAATGTACAATTTTTTTTTGTTCCCTCTCTACCGCTTACCTTCTCATCCTTTGTGTCTCCACTTTCAACTCCGCGCAATGGAGCACCTTCATTTTTCTCCGTCACGTGTGACGTAGCTGGGCGGCCGCAGGATACTGAAGTCTTTTGTTTCAGGGAATCGTCTGAGCATCCAGCGGCTTCCGGCGAACTTTTTCTTCCTTGTCAGACGATTAATTTGTCTTTCTTCCGCTCTTAATGGGACCTTCAACCAGATTCGTTTTACACTAATCGCTTTAATGCTTTCGACGTAATTTTTTATCTCCTTCCGAAACAATCTAATTTCCTTAGAAATCCACTTAATTTTGATTAATTACCTTACAATCAAATACATCTTTCCTGAACTTGTGCCTAATTAGTCAACAATATGAACGAAGATTGATCTATCCGATGAAATTCGAATTTAATTCATCATGGGGATTCAAGTATATAACAATTTCGGTATAGTTTTGTGGAATGCAGAAGCAAACATAAGCAGACAGCGTATTAGACCCCTGATATTTTCCACCCCACAGTGCGCGGGTGAAGGCAGGAACAGAAGAGTGCTTGATGTGACGCAAAAGGAAGTGTGCGGGTTTCCGTGTGTTGCTGGACGTCTCAGGAATTCCCCGGAGATAGAAGAAGTAGGAGCAGCGATGTTGGTTACTACGGCAACACGGTGTTCAGAGCGCTCATTAGAGATGAGTGACAGACAACCAAATGGCAAATGGTTCAGGTGAGAGAGGTAGAAGTGTTCCGCTTCTTATCTTCAAACGAAATAGACAACTGGCACTTTACGACACTTTTTAGAACTCTGTCGGTCCCTTCGCCCCTAGTGAGCTCTCCGCTCGGCTTCTGCGGGGATAAGTTCTCGGTCACGTAATGGACCCTCAAAATTGACTGCTACTTTTCTTATTTAACGTTTGATTACCATTATAATTTAATATTTTTATTCTATATTAAACTGCAAAAAAAGAGTCCAAACACAGTATATTTACGATGAAATTAAAAAGGATAGCATCAACCGTAGATGGAAGAAAGAACCTTTTACCAAAACCCTGAATTTGGCCGTAATCATGCAGCGTTTAGATCCATTTTCTTTGTAATTGTACACACACACACACGAAAGTGGAAAACAAGTGGCATTCGAGGAAATGTCCTAAGCTGTCGTGCGCCACTTTTGTTCGAAAATAGGATAGTTCTGAGTGTTAATGTTAGGTCGAATCTTTCGAATGACTTATCTTCGTTGTTTATATTTAAATTTCTTTATATGTTAGTTGTAGAATAAAAGTATTTGGTCACGACAAAGTGATATAAACTTTGATCTGTCTTGACACCGTTCGGAAGTAGTACATGCCGTAAACCTGTATGCCCATGCATTGGCGGCAAAAGAACAGGTCGTAAATAGAGCACAAACATTTAGATATCTCTTCACAATGTCCGGTGGCATCTATAAAATAAATAAAGTGTTTTGGTAACAGTTTTTTAAAATATGAAATCAATTTATAGGATTCAGAAAAATTTATTTATTTTCTCAAAAATTCTTAAAGGAGACGGTGTTTTATTGAATCAATAAATTGCCAAAATATTGCTTAAACGATCATTAGGGTGTGTTTGCAAAACTTGCATCGATATCAGTACATATGTAAATATACATTTATACAAATTATAGACGTTTAATTCTCTTTCCTGTAGAGAAAACTACCGGTAGAAACTAAAATGTTTTACAATAAAATGTCAAGTACGAAGAGATCTCGTATGACTTTTAGACCAATACATTACACACTCGAGCACTACTCTATTAAGTATGATCTTCATTACGTACCGTCGTAAGTTCCATAATCAACATTCTCAAGTTTTCACATTCATTCACGGAACAAATATCGAGTTAGAATATACACCACGAACAGAAATTCAAGCGTAACACCTGTCATCAGAGAAGGGGTTTTAAATATGATCACGAACTAGATCATCGGAAATGATGTAGTTTAAGCGGTGATGATAACTCCAGTGCAGCACCAATATTCATTTTCCTGGTATAGTGCGTTATTACGTGTATAATGAAAAAGTGAAAATAGTATCTTAAGAAGAGTATGATTTTCATTAAACATCTATGAAAACAATATATTGGAATACTGATATTAGGATATTTTGAACAAACTCGTAGTTTTTGGAAATGAGCTACCTACTAAGGCCCAATTTCACCAAGTTCGCTTAATGTCTTAAACGAGATTTTCTGTGCAGTAAATCGTGATTATCAAAATGCGCGTTCCACCATCTTCGATTTACGAGAAAATCGCGATTAACGCTTAAACGTTCGGGGACCCTTCGATTACCAGCGCAAATCGCGATTTTCTTCAGAACTGCGAGAAATATGGCGTCCATTTTGTTTGTTTGCTCGTAGCTCGGTTTATAGGTTATGTTCAGTGGCACGAGGGAGGCCCGCTGCTGCCTATGGTGTCCTTAGGTGGCGGTAGTGAGCAACATGATGCGTTTTCCTCCCGTCATTTGTCTTCAAATTACCCATAATGCACTGTAAAACTACTACCAACCCAGAGATTCTTCAGAAACATTGAGCAACTTAATCGACGATTAGTTTTGCTTGGTGAAACGCATAAAATGTAATCGCGATTCCATTTACCTAATCACGTTTAAGGAAATCGCGATTATTCTACATTTGGTGAAATTGGGCCTAAGTCGTTTAAAATATAATAATACCCAGTCGCTTGGTCCTCTGGTATAAATGTAATTTGTCCTCAAGAGCTATGTCTTTCGTGATCTTGATGAAGAGAGGTGACAGTCTTCCCCTCTCTTTACATATATCATATTTCCTCCTGCAACTTCATTGCCCCGTTTCTCTCTCCTTGAAGAAGAAATTTCCTCAGCGCCGTCAGCCGAGTACAATCTTCTGAGTCCCGAACACTGCTCTGTCGCCTCCGTGCAAAGCCTGCATGTGTTTCTACTTCATTTCCTCCTATTTCCGCACTGAGACAGACGTTTCACTCAAGCTACGCATTTTCCAAGGCATCCAACGGTATTATCACAAATTGATATCCTTGTCAGCGACTCCCTTCAATTATCCTCCGTGTTTGCTTTAAAAGAAAAATGTATATGGTCATTTAAGATTAACCAACACTCCTTAAACACATCATAATAATAAATAATGATACTAAATTTATTGTCAAAAAACTTTACAAACTGCGTATGACCACGTGGAGGAAACAAAACTAATTTACTCTCCGGAAGCAAGCAAGGGACCATCCCATCAATTCCAATCAAGGGCCATAAGGCACAGGCGGATTCAATTTTTTTGCATAAGTTCCTAGACAAGATAAAAAGTTAGCTGCGAGTTATAATACATATAAAATGTCTATGTTTGTAATTTTCGCAAAAAATTACATGTACAAGTTATTATCGAACTATAGATTATTCTGAGTATAGTGCTTAAAAATCAAAAGAATTGAAATAACACTAAATTCACGATTTATTGTTACAATAAACACGCCCCTAGACAAAGCTAGAAAACCTGTATAATAAATCCGCCTCTACCCGAAAGAAAAACGGAGAAAAACCCGGGTCAGAATGGGGCTACAGAATTAACGTACACAACCGTGCTAAAGTTGAGTACACATAAAACTAAATTAATATGAGCCATACGGCAACACAATCATGCAAGAAAATAGTTTTTGAAATTGTTATAACTTATTTAAAAAGTACTACAGCAATGGCGTGATAAAGTACAAGACGAATTTATATTTTATTAAAATCAATAAATTATTTTACAGTGTAGAAGCACTGGTGCAGGAGGTAGTTTTTAACCGCGGATTTCAAGTTATTCCATTTCATAATGTCTTTTATATACTTGTGCAGGGAATTATTTAGAACGATTCCCGAATGATAAGGTCCTGTTTCGCAAAGAGTGGTTGACACTCTAGGGCGATGAATATGACTACTATTGCGAGTATTGTGTTCGTGAACGAGACTGTTTCGTATAAAGAAAGGGTGGCACTTCAGTAATTCGGTCTTAACAAACACGACTGTTTCATAAATATAAATGCAGGGAAGTGTTAAGATATTTAATTCCTTGAATAAAGGTTTACAAGAGTTTCGGGGGTGATATTTACAAATTATCCGAACTATCCTGTTTTCAATTCTGAAAGTTTGAATACTCTGACCGGAATTACCCCAGAAGGTAATGCCGTAACGTAAATGGGAGTACACGCTTGCAAAATATACGCAACGGGAAATACGTGCTCTAACTGCGTTAACTAAGATTCGGAATGCGTTACAGAGATTGCTTAATTGGGAATTAAGATTGTCAATATGACAATTCCATTTGAGGTTGTCTTGAATATGGAGACCTAAGAATTTTGTATTCGTAACAGTTTTTAATTGTGTTCCGTTTAAAGAAAGAGAAACCTGGGGTAAAGATTTTGTGATACTATTGTGAAATGACATAGACACTGTTTTGTCAGTGTTTACAATGAGACGATTTGCATGGAACCAAGTCGAAAGGTTAGACAAAACTTTTTGAGCATTGGCGTGTTTACATAGTAAATTAGTGTCATCAGCAAAAAGAACCATTTTGCAATCTGATGTGGATGATGACATGTCCTTCACATACAATAAAATGTATCATACATCCTATCAAATGTAATGGGAATTGTTTAATGGCACACAGTGGAATACTAGGGTTAAACATAAATTTAAAAAATAAAAATATCGGAATAAAAATATTCATGTTTACTTTTATATTTCAAGACTATTTTATTTACCTCAATAATGTCACAAACGTCTTTCCTTCGTCTGCTGGTTGTGATAAAGTCTCGCTTGGCTTCATATTTAGCAATTAGAATGTTCACAGGGCACCCGGACCGTTATGAATAGTACATGGTATTACTCAGTGGTGCTGTATGTAACTCACAGTTTCGTGCGAATATTACATTATATTTATTACTTACGTTTATTATTTACCAGACGCTTTCATTTTTCGGGATTCAGGTATAGTTACATCGTTATGAAGTAAATGAGTCAAGTGGCGTCTTTCTTGATGTAGTTTTTGTATATTATTTTGGAAAAGAAAAACTCAGATATAAAATACTCGGAAATCGCCGTCACATCTTGTAGAGTTCTACGATATAAAGTACTAGCGTGATTTGCTCTCAATCCAGTTACGCAAAAAAGGGACCGACCAACTCTGTGACATTTGCATTTTAATGAGCATGATGATGAAGAAGATGATAATATGTAAGCAGTATTATTTATTATATAATACACATAGTTGTGGTAGTGATAGCAACCATTATAAAATCAACTTAAAAATCATATCGAATGCCGATAGATTTAGTAACAATTACATCGGTGGAGACTTTCAGGAAATGACTCCAAATATTTGCTTGCATAAACTGGTTCCTTTAGTGATTACTTTTTCTTCAACATAATCCGGAATCTAAAAGAATTTATTTTCCGAAAAGAAACTTTTTTAGTGTTCCTGATGTACTTTTATTTTTTAAAGGATGTCTGTTTCTTTTTATCGGTGAAAAAACTAATCAACTTTATTTAATTGTTAAATACTCCACATATATGACACAACATGTTTTAACGTTTTGTACTATAACACTTTTCTTAGAGTTGTAAGGTAAAAAATAACAGAGACGTGTAACCAAAATTTTAGTTTTCCTGTGAGGTATTACAAAAAAAAACATGTTCTGCACCTGTTTCAATTTCGGAGCCTGTAGCGACGTATCTTTCATATGGCTCCGATTCTTCCTCAGTATCGCCCGTTTATTCTTTCCGACGTCGTTCTTTCATCTACCTCGCACTCTCTCCGTTTTCTCGTCACTTGTTCTCTACCATGACCGACGTTGCGTGAACGCACCACCAGAGTGTGCCGTTAGCACTCGTCGTATCGCCTCTCGGGGATTCCCGGCAGCGACGGTGCGAAAGCTTTTGCAAATTGCTAGCGGGATCCCCCCGCGTGATCACGAATTCTGTAGAAGAGTTGTTCGCAGTTTGTCCCTTAATGCTAGTGGAAATACGGAAGTAAGAGAAGACGAAGATGTGTCAGGTTGTTTTTTCATTAGAATATGTTTGCGTTGTTCCGAAAGACAAGAATGTTTTGCTCGTGTTGAATGACAATGAAGGGTTTACTTCAAAATTCTCCTTTTATACTTTTTTTAAAGGTATCCTTCGGAGTCAGCACGACTCAGTGTGTACTTCCGATGNGGTTTACTTCAAAATTCTCCTTTTATACTTTTTTTAAAGGTATCCTTCGGAGTCAGCACGACTCAGTGTGTACTTCCGATGCTGGAGATTGGGATTTCATTCCCGGTGGGGTGTGAGATTTTTTTATCACATCTAAACGACCAGACTGACTCCCAGTTCCACTCAGCATGCTGTAAAATGAGTACCGGGTCTATCCTGCCATGAAACCGGCCAGAGTCAGTTGCCGACTAAATCTCCTCATCCTTGTGCCGAGACCTACTAGTTGTGGAGCTTTACCACCCGTGCACCGCTTGCACACACCTTAGATTCCGTTGAGGGACAGTTTGACTTTGATGGTAGAAAACTATTGGAATTTTGTATCATTGCAATCGTACAATCCAGCAACCATTTATCATTCCTGTATTATAAGGACAAATCAACATTTTGTAGAATATAATTTTTATCTATTTTTTCTAGTGCAGTGAGCATGATTTTAATGGCGTTGTCCTCATAAGTGGAATGGACTTCCTTACTTTAATTCCACTGATGATAACGTAAGCACCGTTGAAATAATATTTTGCAAATAATTAAAACCATGTTTTCAAAGCAATATAAAGAACTTTCTTTTATATATAACAGCACTGGTCAACTAATATAAACTCTTTTTACACCCTGCTGCGAGTTACAGTACATTTTACATTAATATTTTTATTAAACGTTTCGGTGCACAAATTTGTGTTATAAATTTATGCTGTTAGAATAAATATATGACGTTGCATGTCCGGTGAGAGAAAATGGAAAATATTGTTCGGAATTACCCCGCCATACATTACAATACAAAGACATTTTATAACAAGTAAATATTAAAAATATATTTAAAAAAAAGAAATTTATTATTTACTTTTTTCTGTTTGAATTTATTTCGCAAGCCTATTTCTACAATTATGTTTACCCCGCGCGAGAGGGCATGCTTGCCAAAATCACTCTGGACGAGGTTATTCCGCTGAGTTACATTTTAGACAACTTTCACAAGTTGCCGCACGCGACCGGGGATCTGCTCCCATTCTTTACTTCAATTCGTGTGTGCGTGTGCTATCTATTACTATAGCTCAGGAAAAATACACAGAAAAAGTCGAAGTTCAACAAAAATTCGCATAGAGATGAAATTTGGTTCACATCTTAAGACCATTATTCCAAATGAAATATCAAAAACCCTCATCGATCCGACTTGTGCTAAAAAATTGCATTCGAGGTCAAAAGTCACGAAAACTGGTTTTTCGAGAATGCGTTTTATCGTAAAAACAGTTATAATAAATTGTATAGATTATAATACATTTCCAAATCATTAACTGCAAAGCAGATAAAATAAAAAATAAAAATCGTAAAGGATATCTGTTCCAGCTTGTACGACTGTCTGCGTATCACCCTCGGAAGATATTTCTCAATATTTCGAGAAGCACGATTCTGCCTCTTCTTCTGAAGAACGAGCTGTTCACACCATTGAAGACTATCCCTCGTAATATGCTATTTTGAACAGTAGTATATTCTTCACCACTTCGTTGCTGTGGACAAGTGAGGCCCTGGTGTACCAGCTAAGGAACGTGAATGATCTAAAATTAAATTTAGGTGGATAGTTCTCAGCGATTCATTGCAATGAACGGAGATGTCTTTACTGAACAGACGTTTATTGAAATTATTCTTTGTCCTGAGATTGTGCCGTCAGTGTTGGTTTTAAAACGTCACAAGATTGCTTCATTTGTCAGTAACCTTTGTCAGAAGGTGAAATTGTAATTGAACGAGGAATGAAAACTAATAGTTTCTAGCAATAAATGAAGTGATGGACGTACTCAATATTTGGACAATAAACAATCTGTGACTATTCATATTGAATGTCGCACATGGTACACTCGTAAGAGAAGTATTGCTTTAGTGGTAAGACAAATAGACACAGAAAAAATCGGTACGTCTATTAACAACCCACCTCATGAACGAAGATATATCGGTTCCTCCTTGTTTCCCTGCGATTTTGGTCACGTGAATTTTGTAACACGACTGCAACTTTATTCTTTCTCACACTCCCATTGATATCCAGTAGGAATGGTATCCATTAATGTTTGTGGACTAATATTATTGTTGTGTATCCTCAATTCCTTATTTTCGCTAATGTAATTGAGAAAAGGTTTTCGAAAACATCAATTTTCCTCCGATATAGGTGAATTTTTCGTGAAATCCTTTCATGGCAGATATTTTCGATAATATCTACGCGTCACTCTCTTCCCAAGCCCCACCTTTAGGGGTGTTGCGCATCTTTTGAGGTGTGAAGGGTACGTATTGTTATTGGAAGTACGATTGTTCATCTCAGAATAAACGAATACCGTAGACTTGACCTCAATGTCGGTCTTTTTGCGCCTCACTCTTCCCACCCCCACCCCTCGCTCTGAGGATACCGTATCCCAATGTGATCTAAATGTCTTGAACATAATGACATTGGTAGTTTACAATTTTTTTCAGCTCTAAAACTATCCGATGCAATTTTCATTTTCTTATATTTCAAAATACGTTTTCAATTATTTTTTATCTACAAACCTATTCCCCCCCCCCACCAAGGATGCTAGTGAATTTTTTGTTTCATGAGGGCTGAATTTAGAATTATACGATATCGGGATTTCACTCTCAACTCAGCGACGCCGAAAATGTTGACTCGTCACTGGAATCTATCATGTTGGATTATTCTTTCATGGCATCGAATCCTTTCCTAAGTGTGCTGGGGTTTATACAGGCTGATTGTGGAATTACATGTCGTCAGGAACGTCAGAACTAACTTCAGTGACCCTAAAAGCTATGAAATAAATGAGGGTATTAAGTTTGCCGAGTGTAAGTTCGTATGAGTGTGAGTCTCGCACTTGAGCGCATTGTGGGCGCAACGCGCTATTCATCGTTTTTTAAACCCCATTGACTCGCAAACGATGCTTCGGAGGGAAAATCATATTCTAACCTTTTTTGTAGACAATTTCATAATCTATGCAATACATTATAACTGTATTTACAATAAAACGCAGCGCTGAAAAGATATTCTCGAAAAACCGATTATCGTGACTTTTGACCTCGAATAAAATTTTTAGCACTAGTCGGATCAATGAGGATATTTCATTTGAAATGATGATCTTAAGATGTGAACCAGATTTAATCTCTATGCGAATTTTTGTTTTGTGGAATTTTTTTTTCTGGATTACTGTTCTTCAATTCCTGCGCGCGGGCTTGCGTCTGCATCATTGCATTCCCATTCGTGCGCGTGTCACGGCACTTCAAGATATCGAACTACGGGTCGAAGACACCGCCAGCTGTACTCTGAAATTTGAGCATTACAATTTAAGATCTTGACGTAACGTGTTTGGTGACTATGTGTTGAATGTGTGTGGCTGAATGTCTTGAAACAAGAACTGCTCCGTAATGACACGTTACATGTGTTAAATTTGTTATCAGGTATTTCATTGGTCTCGTCACTGTAACCTAGAGCAGAATATTTTCCTTTCTTGTTGAGAGACAAATCCCAATTTATTGTATCAAGATTCTGAAGGAAAATAGAATAAGTAACATTACGGAATGGCATGAACTTGAACGCTTGTTCAAAATGCATCCGTAATATAGGACTTCTCATTCTAATAATAAGTCCTTTTAGCTCTTGGATATTTCTCTCACTTTATCAAGCAGTAATTCTATGTAAAACTGAAATACACAAATAGTCTATGAATTGGTGGATAATGGTGTGCCAATTGTGTAAATATTTAGAAAGATTACTGATTTGGTGATACATGGCTTTGTATATAACCATTCTGCTTGATCAAATTTTTGATTCCTCGATTGTTTCTCGTTTATGTAATTTTTAGTTTAATAAGTCAAGGGTAAATTCAATGTTTATTTAATTCACCACGTACAGTGTTGTGACGAGATTCAATTCATTAAAATGATAAGCTAAAATTTGCTTGTATGTTTTCTTTTCCTTATATCCCTCAAATTGCTTCCTGGGAAGCTGGTCCTGCGTCTTCATAAATGTATTGTATTCCGGAGCATCTGGCAGAGGACTTCCCAATAATTTGTACGTCAACCCGGAACAGAAATAATATACATTTGTTAATGAGTATCAAAATATCGCGTCGCAAATAAATAAATATGACCCATTAGATTTGTTCGTAGGGCAGCATTTTGCCAAACCACATCCCGTGCAGATCCGATCGATCTAAAGTGTACAAGAAATAGACCTCAGGATAGGATAAGTTGAAGAGAGCTGATCTATATGACAATTGTAATCACTCACTTCATATCTCCTTTCGAACAAGACTACGTCGTCTCAGAGTTTGAACTAACGTTCTCCCATTGACGTGGTGTGCAGGTGCTGACCACATCGACGCGACCGAAGCAGTTCTCAGTTCTGTTCCCTGGAGAGAGAGAGAGAGAGAGAGAGAGGCTTTTGCCCGCCGCAATATCCGGAGTACACTTCATCACCCTCAGGGGACGTCGCGCAGTCGGAGCGATGCGGTGGGTGGTGCGAGGAGAGGGAGACGAAAGCCACGAGGGGAACGCACAGAGACACGTGACGTGACGTCCTTCTTCCACTAGAGATTCGATTAGTGACGTCATGTTGACCATTCCATTTTCTTTGGAGATTGTCGCACTAATATAACCTCGAAATCAATTAGACACGCCCCATGTTTTCAAACCCTTGTCACAATCGCTGTACTCCAACGAAAGCTCTAAAAATTTGATTTATTTTAAAATGAATATGGATTCAAGTCATACAAATAACTTGTAAGTAGTACTTATCAGCTAACAAAGCTAATTCGTAAATCTTAGATTAATTGCTTATTATCGTAGTAACTGAAATTTTACGAAAATAGAGAAATATGGAAACTAACTAATGAATGTAGAACCTATGTAAGAAACCAGGGCAACGCAGAATAAAATGAGCTAAAAATCCAGAGACCCGATGACAGATGTTTTAATACCCACTTTAGGTAAAATTTATTATTATTATTTTGATGTAGTGATGTTCAACTCACAGCTCTAAAGGTGTTCTAGCTGGTTCAAATTTCTAACCCCAGATTGCTACCCGCTCTCTAAAGGATTAAAAACACTTTCTTAAAATGTGGTATGGGCCAAAAGGAGCGATCTCTTGTATTTCCCATTCTCTTGGTTTGCCTGATATGGAATCTAAATGCTTCTTTAAATGTACAGATAGTGCATGAAGGGAACCTACGATAACAGGGATCATCTTTGTTTTAACTCCCCACACCCTACTAATTTCGATAGCCAAATCTTTGTATTTCAGCAACTTTTCCGCTTCTTTCTGCGCTAAATTTTTATCAGTTGGCACTGCTACGTCAATCAGGTAGCAGATTCTGTTATTCAGGTCCTTAATTACAATATCCGGTTTATTGGCAGGGATGCATCTGTCGGTGTGGATTTGTTGATTCAAAAGTATCGTGATTTCCTCTGTGGTTAATACATCCCTTGGTTCATGTTTATACCAAACCTCTGAGGTTGGCAAATCTAGAGTTCTGCACGTCTTCCAGTCAATGTAATTACAAACTTTGTCATGTCTCTTTATGTATTCATACTTTGCTAGCTGAGAGAATCCAGAAACTATATGGTCAATTCTTTCTGAGTGAGTCTGGCATAATCTACATTTGTCTTCAGCTATGATTTTGAATACATGTTTCTCATAATGCCTGGTTCTAAGAGCTTTGTCTTGCGCTGCAATGATCAGTGCTTCAGTCTCTGGTATCAAGTTCCCTCGTCTCAGCCATCCACGAGTTCCCTTCTTATCTACATTGGGTTCATTTATTCTCTTTAGATATTGTCCATGTAGCTTCTTGTCAATTCTTTTTCAGGTTTTCTTGAAAAAGTTTCTTCATATCAGCTTTAACCATTTGTTCTTCTGTATTCAGGGAGATTTTCTCTCGTTGACAATTTTGTAATTCATGCATATTTATAATGGCGTTTTTGATGACTCCTCCAGTTTCTCTTTGGATTTGTAGCACTTGCCTAATTAGTGGATCATCTTTATTTTCTACTACATACTTAGCCATATTTTGGATATGATACATCGTGTTGCTTTAAACCCCTTCCTCCATCTTCGCGATGCACATAAATTCTGCCTACATCTTATGTAGGATGGAGTATTTCATTAGCTGTTAGCGTCTTCCTTGTTTTCCAATCTTACGCCCTGATTTCTTCCTTCGTCCTGAGTTATTGAAGTCGTTAAAGATTCGGTGTAAAAATATTGGAAAATTGAATATTTGAATAGCTAAAATTGTAAAACATGCTATAATACGTTGGGAAATTGGTGAAACAATTGGTGCTCTTTTAATAATTATAATTTTGAGAATGAAGTTACTATATCGGTCGCAAGGAAAGAATTGTTCGTGTAACTTGTAAATTCTGCGTTATAGTGAACAGTAATCGTATATCAACATTCAAAAATTTTATTATGTGATTAAAATTTGAAACACTTTCATGATATCTCACTATAATGAACTTACTTGTCTAAATGTGCGATTTGTGAAGGGTAATGTGTAAATTTTTATTTATTCGTTCTGAATTTATTGGAGCAACTATCGGGAGAATGGGTGAAATATATCTGACAACAAAATAATTGTACACAATACACACAGTTATTTAAGTTTATTCAACCAATGTCTTATATTTCATGACAATGCAAAACAAACAATTGGTTTCTACTTCTCCAAAAGTGTTCTTATCTCTCCTACACAAATTTAGTTTTTCGTGCATGTTCCACAAAATGCGCATTTTCCATTTTTTTTATCTTTTATTTTCACACGAGGAAACCTTTGTATAAGCTCATAAAAATAATGAACATAAAAGTTACAAGTTGCAATGTAGCTAATTAATAATTTTCTAC
The DNA here is from genome assembly GCA_002313205.1 of Laupala kohalensis. Taxonomy (NCBI): domain Eukaryota; kingdom Metazoa; phylum Arthropoda; class Insecta; order Orthoptera; family Trigonidiidae; genus Laupala; species Laupala kohalensis. The sequence goes on from NNCF01129049.1 coordinate 52,941, forward strand.
GAAATAAATGCTTCGAGGCAGCTCTGTCGACGAGATAGAATTACAAACAAGGTTTTAAATTGTATAAGCTCGTGAAAATAATGAACATAAAAGTTACAAGTTGCAATATAACTAATAATTTTCTACGAAATAAATTCTTCGAGGCAGCGTTGTCGACGAGATAAAACTACAAACAAGGTTTGAAAATGTATTCACCACCTCTGGAGCGAAAGAAAAAGTTTCTCGCGGTCCCGGAATTTGTCGATTCACGGTTATTCTTGCGTCTCCTCTTTTCGGAAAAGCTTCTGTGCTCAACATCCTTAGTCTATTGTAGATGAAGAAAATCGTCGATTGTAGATGTTTTTTTAGGACTTATTAAAAATTCAAAGGGTATGGTTTACGAAATGTACGCAAGGATCTATGAAATGTAATGTTCTGGTTCAATACCGACCAGCAGTGCTCGAAGACTGGTATAGCCCCAGCGGTAGCGTCTTGGTACGGCGGTCATCAATTGCGGAGAAAAGTGGGTTAGGTATAATGGTTTTTCTTAATTGCGCTCAGACACTCCAGGTAGTTTCCTCAATTGCGCCGAAATCTGACGTTCCTCGGAATTCAGAGAATAGGGTGTCTTCTATGAATACAGTACCTGGATATTTTTTACAATCTGAAATAACAGCAAATTACTTGCGATTGATTTGTTACACTTTTAACTTAATTATCTAAATATTTGATAAGATGCGCCAGCGTTGGGTATTATTGATAGCTCTTTAAAAACTTTGGAAGTGTAAAGAGCCTACCAGTATCTTTGACAAATAATATAAAACTAGCAGAAAAGGATTAAATTGGTAATCCATTTCATTATCGTAGGTGGATTAATGACATGTCATTTTAGGTTGCTGCTATTCTCCCTTAATTTATGGACCAAGTACAGAAAACTCTAATTAAAAACGAGTAATTTTTAAAAGAGCCACGGCACGCTTCCCAGGATTTCCTTCCCAACTTTCCCCCAAAAGATTTGGTCAGCACTTTTAATGTAATATGGCACAATAGTATTCGCTCTACTGCCACAAACCATGGCAATGGCGTGAGGAAGATATTAACGGATTCGTTCCTTCTTCTTACTACCTGCCTCGACCTTTGCGCAATTGAGAAAACCCTCTCTAGGATGTTCTTGGGTACTCTGCACAATTCCCTGCACTTTCCTGAGTAATGATACGAACCTGTTGTTGGAGCCTTCGTTCCCACAGAATATTTGTTGAGCAGGACAACGTCAGAGCGATTCGTCGCTCAGTAGAACTGGATTAGTATTTTTGTCGAAGTTTTTCTCGTCTACTACAATTCAATGACGGTTACTCGGCCATCCAACATAAAAAAAATTTCTTCAATACTTTCGATTTGTATTTTGAAATGACGTTACACAAACGTTTCTGCATTTAAAACTACAAGGTAAGGTAGTGAAAGGGGGGGGTAGGGATCCCAGTTGCAAGAGACTTACGACTACGCACAAAAAAGATATCGTTGCTGTTATGGAGGATATCGATGCACAAGTTGGGAGTGACAATTTAGGGTTGGAAGAAGTTATGGGGAAACATGATTATGGGAAAATGAATGAGAATGGAGAATTGTTTACAGATTGGTGAGCTGCAAATGAGTTTCTTATTGGAAGGACTCTATTCCCTCAGAAGAATATACACAAAAGCACGTGGGTAACGCCTGACAAGAAATTTAAAAGCCAAATTGACCATTTTTCACGGAATAGGAAGTGGAGAAGGTCTCTTCTCGATACTAGAAATAAGAGAGGAGCAGACATAAATAGCGATCACTACATGTTGGTGACCAGCTTAAAAATAAAAGTTAAAAGATTTACGCAATTATTGAAAAGATTTGATGTCGCTAGGTTAAATACCAAAGACGTGAGAGAAGAATTGTGTGTGAAATTCCAGAATCGGTTCGAGGAATAGCAGGGCTTGGATGAGGAGTGGCAAGTGGAACAACATTGGCAAAAAGTGAAAGATATATATACATCAACAGCTGAGGAAGTTGTGGAATACAAAACTTTTCTATGGAAAGAATGGATGACGGAGGGGACATGGAGGAAAATTGAAGAGAGAGAAAATATAAAAAGTTAATTTCCGTCTTTCAAATCAAAAAATAAGAAACTAGACCTCCAGAAGACAAGTAACAACAGCAAGAAAAAGAAGTGTTCGAGCAGATCGCAAGGCGATGGAGTAAGTGAGGTGCAGCCTGTAAAAATAATTTGAAAGAAGTCTACAATATCACTCGCGCTCTCTCTCTCTCTCTCACTCAGAAGAAAAGATTCCGAATGTACCCTGTTAAAGATAAAGAGGGAAGACTTTTAACAAACAATGAGAAACAAATCAAACGTTAGGAGGAATATTATAAGGAGATGTTAAATGTTCTGAGTAAAGACGGCGTAATCAAAACCGAGGATGAGGAAAATGAAGAAAGTGATACTCAAAACTCATAAACCAACCAAAGAATAAATTAAAGTAGCTATACAAATACTGAAATGTGGGTAGGCTCCTGGTATTGATAATATACCAGCTGAATTACTGAAAGAAGATTTAGATACATCTGTGACTGTTTTGTATCCTCTTTTTGCCAAAATATGGGAGAAAGACGTGGTGCCAGATGACTGGAAGAAGGGTCTGCTGGTCAAAATTCCAGAGAAAGGCGATATTTCTCAGCGTAAGAACTGGAGAGGTATTACCCTTTTGTCTGTCCCTAGTAAAGTATTTTAAAAAAATATTAAACCGTATACAACATTCAGTTGACAAACAATTTAGAAAAGAGCAAACTGGATTTAGAGGAAATAGATCATGTGTAGACCAAATTAATACTGTACGTATCATCGCTGAGCAGAGTACAGAATACATTGCAAATGTGTATTTAATGTTCGTAGACTTTGAAAAACCTTCGATTCCATTCTTAGACCCAAAATGTGGAAGATAATGAATTATTATGACATACCATCACTTATTGATCTCGTTAAGGAAATGTACGAAAGGTATACATTCCAAGTAGTGCACGGGGATTCATTGACCTATCCTATTCCAATTTCCAGAGGAGCTAGACAGGGATGTGTTCCTTCCACGATCATTTTGCTCATGGTGTTGGATGCAGTAAAGCGAAAAGTCAATGACGGGAAAAGAAGAGGAATAATCTGGGGGCTGTTAGACCAACAAGAGGTTTTGGATTTCGCCGATATCTGTTTACTGTCACATTCTTTTGAGAGTGTGGATAAGAAGATAAAGTATTTAGAAGAGTGTGGGAAGACTGTTGGACTAAAAACAAATGAGAATAATACATAATCAACGAGAATAAATGTGAACAAAACAAAAAATCAAAATATTTAATTCAGATATTGAGGATGTAATGGAGTTCACATATCTAGGCAGCAAAGTGACCGTGATGGGTGGGGCAGAAAAGGAAGCGCGCACAAAAATTATGAAAGCTAACGCAGCATTTGTGCAGTTACATCAAATATGGCGAACCCGTGAATTTTCCAAGGGAACAAAACTTAAATTTGTTTCTAGTAACATAAAATCTGTATTATTGTATGCTTGTAAAACTTGGAAAGCTACACAATCGTTGCATACTTCCATACATTCTCCTTAGGAGAATACTAAATATCTTTTGGCCCACCGTGATAAGAAACGTAGATCAATAGAAAATAGAAGAAGAACCAGCCAATGTGACTGTGAGGCGGAGGAAATGGAAATAGATCGGCCATACCCGAAAGAAAAAAAGACACAGCAATAGAACGACAGGCCCTAAGTTGGTACCCTCAAGGACATCGGAGGAGGGGAAGACCAAGGATAACTTGGTAAAGGGCTGTGGAGAAAGAGATTGGGAAGATGGGAAAGGTCTGGAGAGAGGTGTCAGCCCTGGCGCAAAACCCGAGTCCTATGGAAGGGCTTCGTGGAAGCCCTATGCTCCAAACTTGAGTAAAAGGAAATAACTAACTCAAGGTAATGAAACATGGATAAGATGGTGAGTCACATCGCAATTTTGTTTGTAATCAGTTGTCCTAGCAACCTTAATTGGAGATGGAGAAATATTTGCTCAACTTTATCAACGTCAAATATTTACTATATCTAACTGCTGAAGAAGTACATGCATACGTTATACAAAGAACTAAAAATATCTTTCTTGAAGTTCCAAGCCTTGTCAGTATCAAATTTTTTTCAGAAAATATATAGGATGTTTTGATTCATTTAATTTCCTTGAAGATTGTGTACTGATTCTCATTTTCCCTCTGTGAAATAAATCCTTTACAAGGAATCAGTTACCTTAATACTACTATTGTAAACTTTATTGCTCAGAAGGACAAGAGAATATTGGCTTCTCAAAGACCAGACCACAAAGCAAATGCCCGCACTGTAGCCCCTGCCGATGCCACATCAAGCAACTGCCAGCACATAGCAGTTGTGCAAGTTGCCGTTCTCTAGCGTACGCAAGGGGCAGGTCTCGGTCGTACATCAGCCGGTGAATAGTTCTCGAAGCTTCATGACGGAGGTAGTCTCTCTCCCGTTCACAAGCCCCGGAGGAGAAACGGAAATGCACACAATACGTCTTGCATACGCGTGACATTTCTCGGTGGCATGAGCTTATTCTGTCCGAGCTGGATTTAGTCAGTGAGTTTCAGAGTACCATGTGATGATATGAAAATGAAAATGCAATTGTTAGTTCAGGTAATATATAATAATAAAAGTGAATTATTTGAAATGTCCGTAACATGTAAATAGAACAAAATAATTGATGAAATTATTTGAAATTCTTCTTAAGGATTGTTGGAACTAAAATGCAAGGTATGATTAATCTTGATCAATTTCTAGAACTGGAAAATTATTAAAATTGGATGCTTATTAATAGATGTGTATCTTCACTCCCTTGACTCCTGACTGTGAAGCTTACTAACGTGTCAGCTGGAGTTCATTTGCGTTACTGAATGTATAATATACGTGACCGAATTGTAGAAGCAAATTTACATAAAAGGTGTGAAAAACATTATTTTCAAGTCCATAACATAAAAGTGAATCGAAAACAAAAGAATTCATCGCTTTGATTATTAAGCTTTCTGTGTAAAGTGCATTTTTCTTCTACCTATATTTTGAAAATAATGCTTAATTTTGTATATATAAGCATGCAAAACAATAAACTGCGAGTATTTTTTTAAAGTTCTCTTCGATGTATTTAATTTTTGAAATTAAAAAAAACTGAGTATTTAAATTGAATATCTCGAAAGTAGAAAAATATGGAAACTCATATATGAACTTTAAAAAATTATATAAACCTTGTGTAATGCCTGAAAAAATGAACTAAAACAATTCAGATCTCCTGACTGGTGTTTTAACTCCCGAATATCCAGTAATGATACTTTTAAGTTTCTTTTTCCATTTCGGGCAACGCCGCGTATTTCTGATTTACAGCAATCTGAATTAATTAACACGTAAATAATATTTTGTCACTTATATCAAAACAAAATCTGGGTACGATCACTCAAACACTCAATGATATATTTTAAAACATAAAGGTTATGGGGTGATGGAGAAAGACCTAATTTTAAGTCGGTATCTATTTTCTTCTAATAGAATTCACATCGCAGTAATTATCTTTTTGTAGCTCCGAGTTATGAGTCATACTTAGTCATAAAACACGTAGGAAATGTAAAATGAGTATTGTGATGTAACCGTAACAAGTATTTACCTGATAATTCATAACGCAGATAAAGTATTTCTTTTATTTATTCGTTTATAGAATTTCATACGTGATCATAAAAATTGGCAATTATATACAATAGATAAATAGAATGATATACGATATTAAATTATGTTGGTTTTAGATCACAGCTTTCTTTATATTTTTATAAGCGATAAGACGTGTAAAATTCATACATATAAAAACCTCTTCCAAATACTAATTATTTTCTAATTTCCTTAAAAAATATAGAAATATCCTGAAGGTTGGCACACACCTTGTGAAAGATTTCCACACCTCTTATGCCGTGATTCATGAGTATTTACACCACATCACTATTTCTATTGTACTCTTACTCATATCCGTCCATTCGTTATCCACGCGTAGAGTTAAACTGCTAAAAAAAAAGAGGCATGTTTTTATCATTTATTACACCTAAATCAATAGTTTTTTTTATATGTTTACTAGCTGATTTCACGGAGAAACCCGGGATTTTTCTTACTTATCTCCTCTTACTCAGGATAAAGAATGTATATCAAAACACTTTTATTGAGTGATTTTTTAAAACATATTCGACATCTTTAATTTTCGAATTCATAATAATACAAATTTAATATAAAACTTGACTATATACACTACTCCACATCACGGTAGCCGCGCCGGTCGAATTTTTGTTTCCGAGGCACCGTGACACGGCTACACGACATCATTAAAATTCTTGTAAAATCTAAATATTTCGTCGAAATTTTACAGTTTAATGACTTTTTTATCTTTGTTAAATGTACATAACAAATGATCCATTAAGTTTTATGATAATTGATTTTCTCTCTTAAATTACTGTCTGAAATTGAGGTATTATAACAGTTCTACTTTTAACAACGTTTTGTAGGTAATTTAGGTTTAATTTTTGGAGACAACCATATGCTGTCACGTTCGTTTTTGTAGAACACATTGAGGCAAACTATTGCTATTCGTAGTTTTTACCCATCTCTAACCCTTTATAAGGCGTAAGCAAATATAGCTTATTTTACTCTTGACTTTCTTATCACACACATTAAAAACAAACGTTAGCTTATGATCATGTAAGTCAACCTATGTTCACATAAGTAAGTTAACATAATATATTTTAAAAATGTAAGTTATCCTATGTTCATCCTGGACATGTAAACTATCTCCTTGCCAAATTTCATCACGATCGCTTCAGTGTTTCATTCGTGATCAGGTAGTAAATAGACAGACGCACTTTCGCAGCTATGTATTAGTATGGATTAACTCGATGCCAAAGTTGAGAAAAAAATAACAAAACCGATTTATATGAAAGTTCTACTCATCATTTTCATCACTATTGCCTTGTTATAATCCGGACATTGTCTAGTGGAGAATACACTCCCACCGCAGTTGTTCATAACCAACATCATTTCCACTGCCACCAAACATCTGATCGGTTCAAAGCTATTGTGTTAAAGCATAATAAATAATTAATAATCACTCCTCAGTAATTATATACGTTCTTTCGAATGAGATAGAAGCGTTATATATTTGATTTATTAGACACTCTTATTATTTTGATCGTGAATAAAGCTTTGATTAATCTAGAAGGACATCCATGAGCAATCCAACGCATGTGGAGGGTTTACTTAAATACATGAAAGTATTCGTACATTATATTCAATTATATGGAAATTACTTACAAGGAATGGAACACAGGAATGCACTTGTTAATAAATGATCGGAAATACAATTCAGAAAATTAAACTTATGTATAATAAATTAAACTAAAATATTGTTGTTATATTTGTAAGTATTCACTCACTGAAGATTGGAAAAAGAATAGATAAAAGAAAAGAAGTGTTACGGGGAGAAGGGAGGGGATGCAGAAACACATTATGAGGAAATCGTTTGACCATAATTGAAGAGACATAATTTAAACTGTTTGGAGATGCGATCCATAATTCCCCAGCAAACGTTCTGCTCCTGACACGGAACGCGTTGTTTCTCTGGAAATGTTTGAAAGTCTGCGCTAAAACAACTTCTCTACTGGCCCCATCCTGGCAAACCGGGTTTTGCTCCGTTTTTCCTTCGGGTAGAGGCGGATTTCTTATACAGGTTGTCTAGGCTTTGTCTAGGGGCGTGTTTATTGTAACAATAAATCGTGAATTTAGTGTTTTTTCAACTCTTATGATTTTTAAACACTATACTCAGAATAATCTATAGTTCGATAATAACTTGTACATGTAAATTTACAAACATATTTGCGTTAAACTACAAATATTATAGATGTATTATAACTCGCAGCTAACTTTTTATCTTATCTAAGAACTTTTGCTGAAATTTTTGAATCCGCCTCTGCGTTAAGGCCCGTGATCGGAGTTGATGGGATGGTCCCTTGCTTGCTTCCGGAGAGTAAATTAGTTTATTGTCCTCCACGTGGTCCTACGCTGTTTGTACTGTTTTTTGACAATAAATTTATTATTATTATTATTACTTTGACTTCGTGTGGTAGGAGAATACGTACATCACGCTTCATCGTTTTAGTAACATGGAATTGTCTATACTCTCTGTACAAATTGCTTGTAAATTTTTCGTTATTTAGATCTGAGACGCAACTAATAAGTTTCCTATCCTTGTATAAAGTTTTAAGGTTCTCTCCTCAAACATCTAACGTGGCGGTTACTATAGAGATATCTATAAGATTTTTTTTACCAACATTTACTGAATTTCTTTTCTATAACATTATGTTATATTTTTGTTTTCATTACATCTATTGTTTGTATATTTAGGATCAATTACCTCAGAAAAACAAAAAAATTGAAATTCTTACACCCACATACTCTGGTGAGATTGAGGTAGAGTTGTCTAAATCTGAAATCCAGTCATCGATTAATAAAGAAATATTACCCCAAATTTGGTTGAATTCGGACAAGTGGTTTAAAACATGTGAAACGTTCGCACAATGCATTTTATTTGTCTAATTTCTTGTTTCATATTTTTCCTAATAATTATCATGTTGAAACAGGACTCTTTAACATGATGACATTACTTGCACAAAGGGTGAAATTAAAGTGCACTTACTTATGAATTATTTTCTCCTATAAACGTACCGCTCTGGATCGAAGAAAGGAATCATTACCACTCACCCACATATTAGTAACTCTGTCGCTACCATAACCAGGATTACCAACGTTGATACAACCACTAGACCAAACAGAAGGACTCCCACTATCGCTGCTACTAGTGTCTCGAATACTCGAATTAGAATCGATATTATTTGACACATGTTGCTTCTGTTGTTCACAACATCACAGTCGCTTTTTGTTACACTCATTAGTGCTCCTAAAATACTGACTCCAATTTTCAATAAGCGGTTAAGAAAAATGTATACTACATTGTCCAACATGATTTAAAGTAACCTCATAGTTGACACTTTTGTTCGTTGTTTATTTATTCATGGCTATATTCCATGTCAATGGTGTATTCAGTTTTGTAGTATCCCTACTTTTTGTCTCAGTAATACCGTAATAGCTTGCAGGTTACTCGCATGAATCTTTAAATAAAATTTAAACTACATTTCAATAATTTTTGTTTTGTTTTTGAATGTATACAATAAGGATGCTTCCGCCGATTATACGATCTTTCCCGTAGCAAAAGATCGATTACCCAAGTAGTTTCAATGACATCCATGGGAAAGGTGTTCTAATCCAACTATTTGTGTATCGTACAGTTGGTACCTTGTAGATTTTCTGCGACGGTGTGTTTTTGTTTGTCACGACTACAAGCCGCACGCAATTGGAAGCTGAGACTCATTTTACAATTTCCTTCCAAGCAGAAATATCAGAAATATGGACACAAGCTTAGCAAGATCCGTACACATCTCGTATTAATATACTTTACTGATAATATAATTAATAAATATTAATATAATTAAAGAAATTATTTATATCACAAAGGAACAAGATAATACATGTAATCTAAAATTTAAATGTATAATTCATTAGGGTATGTTAAGTATATGAACAAAAAAATGTAAGGATATCATATAGTAACTGTATAATATAGTAACATTTTCTTCGTATTTTTTTAAATGTATAAAATGAGTTTTTAAGATTATGGTAGTGTATTGAAGCACCGTAGCACTACCTCGCATGACGCATCATGTTGAGTCACGGGCGTAACTGTGGTGTCGTAACAAGTGTTGAGTCAGGCGAGGCACCACAATAGCAAGGGGACGGGGGCAAAGGTGACAAGCACACGCAATAGCGTCATGCACGTTAGTCTACAGAGTGATGGTTGAACGTGTAGTGTGATTGGAGGAATGGATGAGTACGAATGGGACGAAGTAGGTGGTGGAATAGAATTTAATATATGTATAGGGTACGTAATAATAAGATTTTTAAAGTAGTATTCACTTTGATAATGTATTTAACCATCTATTGTTTCATACTCTCAGTCCTGAGGAAGAAAATATACTTTTCGAAACGTCGGCAAATACAAATTAATTTTATTTCAAGATCTAAACTCGTCAATTTATCTTAATATTGGGGTGAATAACGACCCATCGTTTTATCAACAATTTATTCATTCACAATAATTTCATCTTCTCGAACATCGTCATAACCCAGAGTAGTCAAAGGAACATGACGTTCTCTGTCATAACCACAGACTAAATCCAGATTGGACAGTCAAAGTTAGTATCCGCGCCTCTATCGGGACAGCTGCCATTTAACCTAAGTAGTTCTAAATACAACTGCCAGGTAGCGCAACACTATTTCTCCACCGCCTTCTCTGCTCTCGCCGTTCATGCCAACCAATCCTCCTCACTCCTAGGCCTCCAAAACTTTTATTGTTCTCAATATTTATTTAGAATTAATTTATATCTATTTTTCTCCTGTAAAGTTAATGAAATAATGCCCATTGAACAATTTCATCTTCATATATCATAAAGAAGGAACTGAAATTAAATATTAAAATAAATATTTGGATCTTATACATGATAAAATGAAAAGCGAGAAATGACACAATGATAAACCAAGAACACTTTGATGCCTGTGAGACAATATTTTTGTAAATACTTTATTATGATTATTATCAAGAGAGTAATTTAAAATACATTAAGCACATTAGTTCATATTTATTTACACTTCAACAATACGTGATATGAGGATACTTTCAAATACAACTGAAAATTCAGCTGTTTTAACAAATACTAATTCAGATAAGAAAATTTGTAATTTAATAAACTTCTATACCAAATTCCTTCACATACTAAGTACTACTTCACTAATTCTCTAATTTAATATATGTATAAGGTATGTAATAATAAGATTTTTTAGTATGTATTCAGTTTGACAGTGTATTGAACCAAGTATTGTTTCATTCCCACAGCCCCGAGGAAGAAAAAATATTTTTTGAAACTTCGGCAAATACAAATTTATTTTATTTCAATTTAACTTCCGATAAATTGTTGATTGTTGTCCCGCATAATTAAATTTCGATTGCTTTCCATGAAGAACAAAGACACAACTTTAAGCCGAATGTATCTTTTCTGCGAAATAATGATAAACACTTCACCTTATTTTCGGGGAGGACATAAATTGTCATCAATATATTAAAATTTAACTCGCAGGTTGTAAATGGAGCTCATGATGAACCAGATAGAATGCTTGATGTGTTGGTTTCTGCGAAACTTCAAACAAGAAGGACCTTAGTGGTCTCTAATCTTGCTTCCACTAGAGCAACATAATTACGAAGTAATAAAGAGTATTAAAGAGAGCGGATCTGAGTGAAAGCTGGTGGGAGATACTGGAGAACGTGTCTGTGAAGATGGAGCGTTTTTCACTTTTGCCTAAAAACAGTTCGGTATTAGTCCTGATGAAGTCTGTAATCAAAGTAAATTTATTTTCTCAGTTTTTCCCACAGAAAAGTTTCTTCCTAAAGGATAAAGGAAGAATTTCTTATTATGCTTGTTTATTCCTCATCTACACGGTATGTTAATATAAACTTCACCCGGAATGGAGTGTTTTCTTTAGAAGGAAGAGGGTGAGAGAGGTAAAAGTTTTCGTTCAAGAAGTTTCAACTCCCGACTAATGAATTCTGTGAAGCCCATCAGATATTCTCAACCCATAAATGTAAGAAAAGCAGTGTCCAATTGGTTTAATCGTCGAAATCAGTAACGGAATTGGAAAATGTCCAATTTTTTTCTTATTTAAGAGCAATTTTACGCAATTTCAACTCAATTTAAAAATTGGGGTGGGGGGTGATAGAGTAATTCTAAATTTGGATTCGGGATCGGCGCGTTAAAATACATAATTCTATTCTTTGTGACAAACCAAATTTTGTGCGTGTGAATCTAAGGAGTAGACTAATTCATTTTCAGACGAATATATTTCTTTGATTTTCTTGTGGAGCTCAAATTCAGCCATTACTTACAGGTGCCCGAAAAAAATCTCCACAAACATACGTACACGTGTGAGAGAATGCGGACATTTAAAGAATTGAATAACGTATTTTCCTATGGACAAATGTACAAGAGTATCAAGAATATCAATGGTATCAATTTTGTGAAAAAAATTGTTTCTAAGCGTTTGTGCTCTGAAATAAACATGAATGAAAATAAAAAATCGTGCCAATTTACTCTTTACCATTTTATATTAATGCAACGTACACAATTTTTGATTAATTATTTGTTCATTTAAACTATAAGACGTACTTTTATATTTTATTCAAGGAGTGTTCATAATTTCTTCGACCATCGACTCTTACAAATGTATCCCAACTTTCGACATAGAAATGTTTGTAGTTACTAATTACTCTCTGACTAAACTCCGTGTAAAGAGATTGACAAACAAAAATTGACTGCGAATTGGTACCATTGGATAAGATACGATAAGGACGCTGGCATTTTGTAATATCATTTGTGAAATATAGATTATTTTATCATTTTCATTAAAATACATTTCTGAAATATAAACGAGCGTAAGTAAATAGTATTCCTATCTTAGTAGTGGGGTTGTAGAAATAATACCTTTACTTATTTATTTTGAAACATGTAGAAATCTATCAATGATATTTATTATATACGGTTGTTAAATTGTCTTAATGCATTTTCAACGGTGAAGAATTTGTTATTTTATTATTGTAATGGTATCGAAATAAATTTACAACACAACAAAAGGCGTCCTTCCTTTATTTAGTATTTACTCCGACAGCAGTGCATTGGGAGTCTGAATGAGAATCATAGATTTCGAAACGTAATTTTGTCAGTAATTTCAAGAAAGTGGAATAAAAAGTTTTGGTTAAAAACATTTGCCTCGTAGACAATGAATACGTGAATTTTGAAAACAGTTTACCAAACGTATTTCTGCTCCATATAATAGACAATACGAAGGACCTTAAGACTCCATACTCGTAAACAATGCTATAGCTCATCGATTAAAATACGAACTTCTTTTTATATGAGAGATTTTACATTTCTTCGTAGGATTGATACCCTACGACCAGTTGACTACATTTTCTCACACTTAATTTCAATTGCCTTATATTTTCATACGTAGACGAAGAAAAAATGTAAAATAATATTTAATAATATCTCATTTTTAAGAGCCTGGATTTTTGAAAGAATAGCCGTTATTTATGGTACAACAATTTTTTTTCCTACACCTTTGTTGAAAATGTTGGATACGAGAAAAATCCTATCACACGATCGTGACAAAATGAAAAATAACTGAATCAACGCATTAATTTGAAATGGAGTCAATTATGGGGAAATAGCATGACCCCTCAATGCATGACACTCGAAATTATTACATGAAATTTTAATGTAGTTTATACGTTGCGCTTGCATAAAGTATTTAAAGCAAAATAAATTAGTTGGGAGATTTTGATGAGAATCATCATTGCTGGATATTCTCGAAAGTTGTTTGTTGTACGGACTTTCATCAGTATTCCCTCACATTGGACAAAGCTGTGTGTTGTATTTATTTTTGTTGACATATATTGTCCGATATTTTTGTAATGACTGTCGGTGCATACACATTTCAAAATAATTTTGATTTCGTATTTTATTTAGAACAATAATCGGATTTTTTCCCTCAATTGAGATTATACTTGTTATGCAATACGATAAAGATTTCGATCCAAATTATATACTTCGTGAAATTTATTCACCTGCTATCACATCTACATTACTCTTCATATTGTCAATAACAATTCATTTTTACTGACAACAATTCCAACCATAGCATTGTGTACCTTAAATGAATCTGAAACGATACGGAAAGTGCGCAAAGGACTTAAAAGCAGTGCGTAGATAAAAATCTTACTATCTCTTCCATGGAATAAAGAACTTTTAGCATAATGAATACATTTTCCTTGAATATCAAAGTTAAGATTTCATAAGTGATACATGTATTTCTTAAGGGCTCTAATGACGCTGACGTTGGCAATCCCTAAAACCCCAGGAAAAAAAATACATGTATTTTTTAATTGTAAGCAAATCTTGAGGACTTGCGTGACCTGAAGTCATCCTGGAGAAAGATATCAGCAATCGTTTTAAAAATATCGTATGCCTGACATTATTTCACGAATATGTTTGTCCCATTAAAGCTGTAATTATGTGTTGAAATAATTACTATCACTCTGATAATCTGTGTAACCTGAACTCTATGGGATATTTATTCTTGAGTATTATTCAAATTTTAAATCTAGATCTTTCACTTCCGTCGAATTAACGGAACCTATTTGGAGTTCATTCGCTATCGAATCTTAAAAACGAAACTCTTTCGAGAACATAATTTTTTGTCATTTATATTATCCATAATTTGTATATCATTGTAAGCAAATTTGTAGAATTTCTCAGAAATGAGATTTTCTAAAGAAATTATTTTGGAATTGTCTTGGGCGGTTTCTGCGGCATTGCGCTACATCCGTTAAATCCGTTTCACGCGAAACAGCGATGTCTTGGTGCGTCACACGGTTTCGTGTCGGCGCACTTGCTAATTACGCAATAAAGTTTAAATCTACCTCCTCGACAGGGCGACGCCCGTTCCAAGATTTATCGCGGACGGAGGACAATGAAGTGGGTGGCAACACTGACTTCCTTTAAACGGAGCCAGAAATAAGATATATGGGTCCTTCCTCTTGGGTGGAAACCTATCATCTCGTCATGCTTCCACTCCTCTACACGCTCCATAGAAAATTTCAATAAATTTTTCTTTTGTGAATGTCGGAGGACGAGGTTCTTCACCGGGAGCCCACACCACATCCCCACCTTACCATTCCTTCGGCGAGACTAGTTCTGATCCATGTGGGTCTCGCTTGTGTCCATCTGGTGGATCAAGTGGTAGCGTTCTTGCTCTCCACTAAGTGTTCCCGGGTTCAATTCCCTGTGGGGACAGAAAAAATTTGTAATATGTCACCAGTTCATAAATAGCTGCGACTACTGAAAAGCAAAACCCTCCTTCCTCTATCCACCTCCTGCTAGTATCAGTAACTCTAAATATTACTAACCACTTTTACTAACCCCTCCACGTGGGCCACATTGTTGGTAAACCCAGCTAACACTACTAACAATCGTCTTCCAACTAACTCCTACCTACTGCATGTAGATAAGCTTCAATAGCATGCTACATTTCCCTTTTACAAATACTGCAATGAAATGGAAATGAGGGTTTCCTCGGTGTTCAGGTCGTTGTTTCGTCCCACATTCCTTCAGCTTGATTGCTCAGGCGTTAGGATTAGGGTTTCAGAGGAATGTCAACTTCACTCTTTTCTACGTCTTGTCACCATCATCTCAAGAAAGGTACGTGTATGAGCGACTTGTAAGAGATATTTGTACGCACAAGTTTTCCAAGGTTTGCGATTTCTAGACACTTCTTCCTCGTATATGTGTAGAACAGCGGTTACACTTCGAGATTTGTATCAAGGAATTCTTGGTGAATCGCGAGGGAAGAACACAAATTGCTGTACTAATCTACTAAAGGAATAAACTAATCTAAACATAACCAAGTAATATAATACGCACTTCTCAACACTAAAGATTTCAAAAATCAGTAGATTTTGTGAAATACTTGGCGATGTATTGCGCGCATGCGCCTTGTACGCGTTTGCGACTTGTACGCGCATACATGTAAGTAAATCCTGAATTAAGCTCATACAAAATGTATCAGGATTTGTCTGAGGTCCTGTTTGAGCTAACTAAGGCACTAGCTCATACAAATTGGCATGAATCTCAGACACGTCGCTCATATATGTGTACAAGTGTAAATGGACCTTAATGATGCATCTTATTAGACTTACAACTTTCAAAATGTACCCTAATGTGTCTTAAGGATATGAGGCTGGATGGAGAAGGTGTACAATTGTGGAAGACGAGCTGGTGATCTTGCGGGCGACTCGTTTGCAATCACACGGGAGATCCCGGTATAAATTCCAACCTCGTCCTAATTTTTATCCGTCTGTAGTTATCTCATGCTTTCGCTGGGGTTTATTTAAAGGCATAGCCATTTAATTTTTACCAACACCATATCATATAATAATAAAATGTAGAAATTAAATTTGCTCTTACTTTTCAGACTTTCAAATTATAGTTGTTTAGTGGTCAAATTGAAAGGATACTTTTGTGACATATTCATTTTCCTGTTGCTTTCTATAGACTCAGATATGATACCAAGAGGATCAATAGGCTTCTCGGAACTCAACTCACCCTCCCAAACCTCTCGCCGGGCAGGCAAGTGACCAAAAATGATTCATTTACTAAGCTCTGTCCACAGAACTGGAACGTTTTTAGATCAAAATTTTTAAAGTTCTAACGGAAATGAGTCCAAACGCGACCAGAAAGCTTCTAAAGGTCTAAAAATTGGTCGGACCTGGTATCGTAATTTATGAACAGCTCCTTAAATGTATTCTCTTATTTAATCTCTCTCGTCGCATTTGAGCCGCGTTTGGGCTCATGTTCGTTATAAGTTTATGTCCAAATTTATAAATATATAAATTTGCTGTTAAAAAAGTAGTGCAAACTGCGTGTGACCACGTGGA
The DNA here is from genome assembly GCA_002313205.1 of Laupala kohalensis. Lineage (NCBI taxonomy): Eukaryota > Metazoa > Arthropoda > Insecta > Orthoptera > Trigonidiidae > Laupala > Laupala kohalensis. The sequence goes on from NNCF01129049.1 coordinate 69,672, forward strand.
AGACAATAAACTAATTTACTCTCCGGAAGTAAGCAAGGGACGTATTCCATCAATTCCGATCAAGGGCCCTAAGGCAGAGGCGGATTGAATAATTTCAGCAAAAATTTCTAGATAAGATGAAAAGTTAGCTGCGAGTTATAATACTATTAGAATATCAACATTATTGTAATTTAACACAAAAAATTTATTTTACATGTACAAATTATTATCGAACTACAGATTATTCCGAGTATAGTGTTTGTAAATCATAAGAATTGAAATGACACTAAATACGGGAGTTCAAATACTTTAAAATAATTCCTTTTTGAGTTTTTGTGAGATTATATACCGACAACACTTCCGTGTTGGAAGTATCTTCGTTCTCCTAAGCGGAAGATTATGCGTTCGATTCCCCGCGCTGTCGAACGTGATGAGATTTCAAGCTGAAGTGTCGAGACGGTATCTTATTTCCCCAGACGACGCAACATCGCTCTTAACCTGTTATTCATAATGTTGGAAGAAAGAGTAAGACGTGGTCTGATTCTCATCACACCTGTACTAATAAAATTGAATCCATGTAATATCTGTGATACCGAAATCGAGAAAAAAAACTTGATGAATCTATTTAATATTTTCAAAGACCCTTTTAAAGTTTGTCACAAGGATCCTACAAAGTATGGTTAATATAATTGGAACACAACTTTATATCTAGTATAGGTAGCTTTCCAGTTTTTTCATAGACTGGAAACTTCACAGGTTTAACTGACAGTTTGATTATGTGTCCGCTAGAGTTCAATAGTGATGAGTCTGTAGTCTGAAAATCCACTGTACATGTTATCAACATGACATTACCCTGGAAACGGGAATAAACAATAAATATATGACGAACGTTGTCATCTGAGAAAGAATTGAAACAAGAGAATTTATAGGTCTGAATTCTACGGTTTGTTTCTTTGTTCAGCGTTCTGCATAAAATGTATTTTCATTCGTCCTAGATTATGAAAGTGTTGTACAAATTTTAATACAATTATAGGAACCTTACGTATTTTGTATGTTTCCTTCGTTAATTAATATTTAATATTTTGCCCTCTACGTGGTTATACGCAGTTTGTAAGTTCATTTTTTGACAATAATATTAATTTATTTATTATGAAAATTAACAAAATACATGTTACAGAGTACAGAAAAAATAAACCTAGCATGTATAGGTAATAACTCGAGAATCCCAGGCATTGCCGGGAAAATGTGGTAGACATAAATAAGTATATTTTAAGTATTTTAGTGAGAATGGTCTCCATTATTTGGTTTCGTTTTTCCTGATGTTCTCATTGCTAAATTACCAACGCTATTTCATTTCTCCTTTTGTGTGGACATCTTTTACATTTGAAATCGATTTCACCTTTTTCATCGTGCCGTGTTCCTTTACATTTAAAATCGATTAGTGACGTCACTCACTTTCACAATCTACAGCACACTCTGCCACTCGCTGAATGACACGATCAAGATCTCACCTTTCCACCTCCAAATCCACATTGATCTATATACATCTTCTGTTTGTGTTTCTCCTTGACTTCTCTTTTTCGTATGATTTTCATCACGCCGTTCACGTCTGGTAACCGACGACTCCCGTTGAGCTCAAAATTGTGAAACTTTACCAGGATCACGATATTTTATTCTTTTTTCTCTATTTCACTTCACCTTCTTCTCGACCATTGAGAACCCCCTTCTTCGTACATTTATTTCCATTAGTAGAATTTACATTACCCACGCTCATCGTAACTTTTTCACACCTCAAAAGATTTTGGTAGCAGACATTTGTCTTCAAATTCGATTTGTCTATAAAACACTTTTTCTGCCTCATTTATTTCAGAAAAGATATTCATAAGTCACTTATTCTGCATCGCATGTTTTGGCAAACTCTGTCCCTTTCTTCAAGGATGAAATTTATATCTGAAATAAATTACGTGAAATGGTAATGAATATGCTCGAGCCTTAGAAAAGTCTGAATACTTACAAAAATTGCTCAGATTGTTAGAGTTTTTACCTGCGCAAATAAATAAACTTCATTGTCAAGCAAGCAGTTGTTTTGATCACGTGGGAAACAATAAAATGAGATACTTTCCAGAAGCAAGCGAGGGACCATCCCATCAATTCCGATCAAGGGCCCAAGGGCAGTGGCGGATTTAGTATCCATAAAGGAAGTATTCGAGGTTAATAATAATAAAAGTGTTAATGACACTGCCGCCTGTACCGGAAGTGAAACCCGGAGAAAAACCCAGGCCAGGATGGGGCTACAGAGATAATGTACACAACAACAATGTATACACTTAGTGAAGATAACTTCTCAATTCACTAGATATAGAAGTAGAGATACGAATATTCAATGGATGTTCTGTCCTGTGATGGATTGCATCGTGTTTGTAATGATCAATTTTTTTTTGTTTCGTGNCGTTAGTCTCTGAGCAATTTTTTTTTGTTTCGTGGTCTTCATATAACTAGACGTTGTTTGTCGTCATTTTAATTCTGTACTCATATCAATCTTTGAATGTCTGTAGCTTTGAACCATCACAAGGTCTTCATAAGTCTCAACACTTTCTTTCCCCAGCGCTGTTACGGCCACGCGCCTCCCGTGACCCTCAGCTGTCTCGTTCTATTGTATTTTCTCCCGCGCTGTCACTTCAATAACGCTTCGTCTGTTCTTCCTTTGCAGTCGCTCCGTTTGGCAAAGGGAAGCAGAGTGAAGAAGACGAAGTTAGCTCTTCAGAGGAAGCAAACCCCTTCCGTCGTCCTTACTCTCTGAGTAACTTCTGCCGACTGCATTTATCACGAGCCTTTGTTTCCTCGCCGCAGTCACCGCTCGTGTCGCTGGGAGCGTTACCATCCCTACTCCCCGTTCTCGCTCTTTCCTCCTCCCACCCCTCCCCCCTCCCCCTCCACGCAACGGTCGACGTTCCTCTTTTGTTCGGGACCGACCACCCGTCCAGACACTCCAATACACCTTCTCTCTCCCGAGCTCGAAAATTAGCACTACATTTCCGGGGGAAAAAATGGCCGTAGCGATGGCCTTCCGCTCTTTGGCCGGACCTGGCACCACTCGACTTCCACCCGTTCCCTGCGACCTACCGTCTGAAGAGCCAGCGTGAAAATAAATGTGGAGGTTAATTATCGCGAACTGGAGAATGCGTTGAGGACAATCATCGATGTAGCGAGGGTTAACAGAATTACTAACAACGGTCTCCCTCCCATCCTAATCACGTTCATTTCCCCGGTGTAGCTTCTGCTCCACAGAACAGCGTAATGAAACATAACGTGGTTAATTCTGACGTTTTGGTGTTGCCTTTTTTTACACAGGTATTTCAGGATGATGATAGGGAGGGACGAATGTAGGAATCAGCGTCGGTGACCCGTTCATTTTCACGTCGGATGTTGTGTTCAGTTCAATCAAGACTTACCTTCATTCTACGTGCTTTGACCGCGTATGACAGATGAAGAAAATAAAATTTGCAATTTGTTGTATTTTGTATTGTTTATTAGCGCTTGTGTTGGTTTTGTATTTTGTTTTAATTCCAAAACAATGGATGTTTTGTTTCAGGACATTAACGCATGAAAATGTATCTTCAGGCAATACTTTCTATAGTTTTCATTGTTCACAACATTCATTTCTATTCAAAAGGGTTTTATTAAACAATTTTTTATTTTTTATAAATCAACAAACTATTACTAGATGGGAATTGTAGAAAGGATGTTAACATAACAAACAGACCTTGTATCATTTCGAATAGAAATGAATGTGTCATCTCGTTTCCGTCTAGGGTTATATTTGCACTTTTACAAATAGCAATTACGTATTTCGCGTTATATTAAAAATTCATTGTCCTTACAAGCAAAATAAATGAAAAAATTATACACTTGAAAATTTAAAGATTATTTCTATCTCCAATTTGGTGCAGTTGTATTTAACCTTGGTGAGGTATGGTATTTTGGTAATGCATTTGGGAAGGGCAGGAAAGCTAGAAAAAAATTTACACAAACATCACGACTTTTTATTAGTATTTTTTAGACATTTTAATTGTGTTTACGTATGTTTTCTGTGGTCTATTTCTTTATGTTCATATACTATTACATGTAACTTCATAAACTTGTTCAAAAAGCACAACCTATTTCTATTAGTTCGAAGACGTTCGCTCTTGTAGAAGCTGTATTTTGTGTACTCATCACCAGAAGACTGCTCAAAAACGTTTGGTCCATGTACCCTCTCTAATATCTTTTTTATTTTTATCTCTGTTTTAATGTCTCTTTCCGATACAAACCATGTAATTGGAAGCTTTTTTGTCGTACGATTACAGCTAGGTAGGGGAAACGCTGCCTGCGGTTGAGCATCCCGTGATCCCTGAAATTCCATTGGAGCGAAACGCTTTTAATTGCGAGCCAATTAGAATACCGCATGTGGACCGCAGAGGAGCAGACTCATCGGAACCCACATTCGCGAGATAACGAACAGACTGACAAGTGAACGGTGAAGAGACGCGCGAGATTGTTTGCAGAAACAAGGAGTCATGTGTGCCAGATATAATGAGTTAACAAACTTATAATTATTTCACTTGAAACACACATCTCTTTTAATACTACCACTTTGTAGACTAATTCATAGAACCATACCAAAATTAATTTTCATATTATTTTGTCGTATACGTATTCGTGTTATAAACAAATTATTTACAGTATAAAAATTTTCGGTAGCTAGATTTTGTTGGTAATATCTATTGTCGGGTCCCCTACACCTGAAAAGTTCTCTTTAGAAGTCTTTTCGTCTATCTGTCCGGTCCGTACAGTTTTTTTTTTGTAATTTTCCAGTTGTATGATCTTATTTTCGCAAAATGCATAAAAAGAGTAAAGGATTGTTTATTTTATACTTAAAACGAATACATATAAGACTAGTCACCGCAACTTCGCTCACGTGAATTTTGTAAAATGTCTGCAACTTTTTTCTTTCTCACATTCCCGTTGATAAAATGTGTGAATATTATCCATTAATATTGGCGGTTTGATAGTATTGGTGTGTATACTCAATCCCTTATTCATCTACGATTATTCATATCTCAATACACATAAATCAAGAACTCAACCCTAATTTCGGTCTTTTTACGTTATTTCTGTATCTCACCTTCTGCTCTCAAGATGATATATGATATGAACCTGAACTGAACGGCATTGCTAGTTAGAACATTTCATCAACCCTAAATACCGTGGATCCGAAGAAAGTAGACCTACTTACCAAATTTCAAGACTGATTACATCTTATTCTATTCTTCTACAAAAGTTAAATTGCGTGGATTGTAGCCAGAATACTCCTCGCAAAAGTGAGTGTTTTTGTAACCAATAATGTAAATGTTTTAATTAATATGTTCTATTTCATTACAATTCGTCTATTATTATTTCCGTATATTATATTTGTATATTTCCTTTTTTGGACTGTTTGTTCAATAATCGCGTATTGTCCTCGTGCACTAAATTATGTGTTATCTTCCGTCAAACCTCATTTTCTACGAATGAATATTTGAAATTAAATGTGTAAGATTACGGTATCTGTCCGACTTCCATCTGAAGTAAATCCCTGTACGGTTGTTCTGCCGGGTTAGTTAAATCATTGTCAAGTCCAATATAT
>NNCF01129049.1:77833-102307 GCA_002313205.1 Laupala kohalensis
AATATAATATAATAACTTTTCCAAACAGTTTTATAAATAAGAAAAAAAATTATAATTGTTTTATAAAATTAGAGCTCGTTTGACCCTGTTCGTAGCATGACCTGTCATTAAGATTATTTGACTTTGGCTTCTTTTCTTACTGCCGCCTACAGACTCACCAAGAAGCTCGTGAACTCGTCTCGCAATGCCCACCTGCATCCCGTTTACAGGTTTTGGAAGGAAGAAATAAGGAATGGTCTCAATCTATATCAACTCCTTCACTCAAATGTATATGAAGTATATGAAGTCGTTTGTACACCATTTTTTGCAATAAATGGCAAATTGTTCACAAAAAAGGAAATGTTTTTGTTCATAATTTTAATATTAGCGAAAAATAAGAATATCGTCCAAGGTTTATAGTAGCAGTCGCCATGGAAAGTCGAGTACTGTCAGTACTCGAGAGCAGAGTTACCGAGCAATACTCATGACGTCGAAATTATTGGCGGGCACTAATTTAAAAGCGCGAACAATACATCGCTAAAAGTCAAATATCTCTCCAGAATGCCCGGTGATCTCTTTCAAAAATTATTAAAGAAATTAATATAGACGTTCGACTACATTGTAAAAAAATTCAGCTTTTTTAAATATTTAGAAGGAAACTTATTTTCTTTGATAATTGAAACAAATACGAACACAGATTTCTTCCTCATCTCCCATTTTAGAAATGTTTCCATCTCCTTCATCGAAATCGCACTTGTACAAAGACCGTAAATGGTTTTGCCTTCCGTCTCCCCGACGGAAGTTATTTGTCGTAGGAGTTCCAAGAACCTTTTTTTGGTTTAACGGAATCCCAGAATGTGTATTACCATCGAAATTTCCAAAGGTTAGACGATCACAATACTCTTTGCTTTTGATATTAAAACGTATCGTGTATTTAAGTCCTCTATTGATAAAGATACGCTTTGATTTTTCTCTAATAAAACAAAATATGCTTCATATATCATTGCTTTGTGCAAAAGAACTGTCCATCAATTTCATCCTAATATTTCAAACTGAAACTACCACTATGTAATAACAAAAAAAATTTCGTAAAAAATTAATAAAATGAGAATAGATTTCAATATTCTTAGTTATTTCGGAATTTTTGATGATAAATCAGAAATCCATAAATCGCGTACCAAATTTTTGTGTAACTTAAAATTCCTTTGGAATCCAAAAGTTGTCAATCCCAGACGAAACGTACCTCCTATTACGATATTCATGAAAAAGTAGAAGGTACTTTTTAATGGCTTCGGTATTACGTATCCACCTGCGTAGTAGCAACGTACGAACTGAAACGTTTGCTCTCAGTCACAGATGTTTGACCCAGTTTCCAAATTTGTCGCAGCCTTGCAAAATTACGCTAAAGCACTGGAGTAATTAAGTCTAAAATCTGAGATGGGTTGGCTTTTAAGTGGCTTCCAAAACACTCACAGAAACTAATTGCACATCGAATTCTCCCAGACACTCTTCGTTTTCCCGGAACTGGAGAAAGTTTATCAACATTATCGTCGACATCCTCGAAGGAGAGGCTAAAAGTTAAACAATACGACCTCAACAGCAAAAAGTACGTCATCTCTTTCTGGCGCATTTGTTAAAGTATCGTTTTGGCAAATTCCCACAACATTCTACACTATTTACGACATTCTATGCACTATTTCACAAATAAAACATATTGTGCCTTCATTTTCGGAGTTTATTTTGGCATTGCTCAAAACTTATGTACTGCTTTTTTTGACGATAAAGTTACTATTTATCAAACAATTTTTTGCAAATTAATACACACAGTGTTTTACTAAGAAGTTGTTGTGAACATATTCTTCTTTTTCAAAAAAAATTGTGTCATCCGTTAACCAAATCATTCAGATTTATTGTAATAATAATAATTTATGTTTCAATATAAGCAAGAAAAAGCACAAGATCAAAAATGTTACTTCCAAAGTACAATATTATAAACTCGATACTATACGTTAACATACCATATATTTTTTAACGTTAAAATTTACGGTAAAATATTTCATTTATACCCGCATGTTCTATCAGTATAGCAGAAAGAAGAAGAACAAAGTTCATTCATCAAATATTACAATATTTACAAACTAGTGGTGCAAAACCATTGCACATACTTTCTCATATACGTTTCTCCGTCTGGAGTATAGAGTAAAAAAAATTCTATAGTGAATAGGTCATTTCTGGTGTGGTCCTCTGTATTTTGGTCGTCTTCCGGTGCTCTCTATTCATGCTCAAATTCGCTAGATGAACTCAATACTGTCTTTTATTTGAAATTTGAAAGTAAAATAAATATTCACAATATTATTTCAAAACATATAGCAACATATCTGTCTTAAAAATATCGTAAAAGTGTTATGTAGATGTAATTTCGTTGTAGACACAAATTGATGTATTTTCGTATCAGCAGTGCGTTTGCTAACCTCCTATGTATTTTATCATTACCATGTCTTTTATTTCAGTGTACGAAAAGTGTATTCTACGTTTGCTTGGACCATTTACACTGCAAAATATTATTCAAGCTTCTTCAAACAGTAAAATAATGTGTAAGTTTAGCAGATATAAATTATTTTACTACGTCTATACCAAACTTTCAAGCGAAATATCGCTAATGCGGATGTAATACTATTAAGTGTTAATTGTACTTAACGTATATAAAATTTGAGCAAAGTCGTTGGAGCCGTTTTTTAGAAACATTCAAAAGAGTACTTTGACTTTTATGTAAAGTACCCTTTATTTTAAAGTAAAAAATAGGGCACGTGCATTGACAAGTAAATTCTACCCTAAATACGAAATGCGAATCAAATTGGTTTATCCGTTTACTTAGAATCACTGTGCACAGACATACGGATGTACGGACAATCGGACGGACGTTATGCCAAAAAACACTCCCCGGGCGGTGATGCAGGTGGTCCAATGAATTGGCGTGGTTGAACACCGGAATTATCGCTCTTCGATCACTTCATCATCAAATCACTTGCCGTGGAATACCCCACTAACAGCACACCGCACTGCATACATCCTAGCAACAGCCGGGGAAGTCCGGGAAACTCCTAGGACCCAGCTCACATACACCGTAGATGTGAGGCGTATATAACGGCCGGGGATCGTCAGTTTGTACTCATCGTTTGATGTAAATTGTGCGTCACTTTTTGTCACTGTTTACATACTCACGTATAATTAGTAATAAACACGCCACTTGTCCTCAACTTTCTTCTGTTTTATGTTCTCAGTACCACGTTCTAAATCCAACATTGCTTTGTGCTTCTGAGACGACTTGATGAACCTTATCTCTCCTGGAGTTTTGTAAACCTTTAGCCGGAACACTGTATAATAAATTTCGATAATTCATCTTGACCTCTTCCAATAACCGGTATATTGCCCGTGATATAATGAAGGGAATCATACCTCCTCCCTCATCGTCGCTCTGTCCTCTCAAAACCCACAGTTCTCACCCAGCACTGCACGACCCTCGGACTTCGCTCCGTGTAATCTTCTTAGCGCTGCTATAACCCGATTGGGAGTTTAATCCCCGGGGCCTCGTCCTCTCGGAGAAGATCGCGAGACAACAGACGAACAGGTGGCAGCCGTCTCTTGCTTCCACTTTTACACGAGTTCCGATACGTTGGTCCACAAAACGGCAGCCACTTTAGTGCAAGTAGGTGAAAGACTATCATTACTACTTTTACGGGTCATTCGTTTAACACGAGTTATGTACGAGGATTTGAAGGGATCGTGTATGATATTTTAAGATGCATAAAATAATAATTTCCGTCGTTTGATCTGAATAGAAACAAGACCGCTTCCTTTTTGTACCAAACAATCTGTAAATAAAAAGTTGGGATTGATAAATATAGTGGCATGAGTCACCTAGCGGTATTACCATATCTCACTCGTCAACAAGTCCCTTTTCCCTAATTTCGTAGGCTTTGAAACTAATTTTAATCCTTATAGTTTGTGAGCGTGGTAAATAAAAAACCATCTACTTCAAATTTTTTGTTGCGTCTGGAATGTCGAAAGTGAACGCTTCAAATTCAACAAAAGGGAAACAAATATTTCAGAGACTCGAAAGCGAACACATTTCTACAGATAAGCCTCACTACGTCACGACAACCGGTTTCTTCCAAAATGCGAACAGTCTCGAAAGTGGATACCACATTAAGAGTCTGGAAAGCGAACAATTAAAATCCGACAAGAGATTTATTGTCTCGAAAGCGATTACATTTGTAAACCTCCCAGAAGGTGAGAAAAGTGTCCTGACAATTACCACCGGAAGGTGTGTGGATCGGCGAGTTATTTCCTCATTTAGCATCAACAGATCTTCGTCCCATACATGCTCGACTTTTTCACATCCATCAAAGTTTGCTTCTCAACCCAAATAAGAGCTATCTTCATGAACCAGCTGCTGTTACGCTAAATTTGTAGTCTAATTGGAAAATAGTTTTGAGAACATTAACTGGAGCAAGTATTAGTTCTATGTTTTACTATAATTGCTACTTAAAAATTGTAAATTGCATAAAAGAAATAGTGATCTTAATCATGATCTAACCGTGACTAAGGCGACTCTGTTTATACTGTTATTTGGGGTACTACATTTTTTTTTGTTAAAATCTAAAAGAAACGAGGGTTGAACCAAAATTAGAGTCGTAATTTCAACAAACTTTCAAGTCATATGTAATGGATATAATTATGCTATTGAAAAACAATTTTACTGTAACCGATGCAAAATGAATCTTTCATGCTTTGTAATGACATAGATCTTTCACAAAAAAAAAGGCATGAATTTCCAATCGCGATTGGTGAGTACAATTTAAAATTAGCTTCTTGTCCCATCTAGATAGAGATAAGATGTTTAATTAATAACATTTCTAGAACGTTCATGACTTTCTGAATTATTGGCGGGGGATATGCGTTGTACAGCTTTTTTAACGGGTGGCATAGCTAGAGAATTTCTAGAGATTTTAGGTTCTGTAATTTCTTATTTTAAAAATATGTGTAACAATGTGACAAGTTAAATATGATGTCTGGAACCCTTTGAATGTTCACGATCATAGGAAACACACACACACACACANATATATATATATATATATATATATATATATATATATTTATATAATACACGACCTTAGTATTATATTTTAACAACCAACATTAAGGAAGAAGAGGTCAAAAATTACAATGTGTTCAGTAATAGAGAGAGAGGTGAGGATGAGCAGAATGTATTGCCCTGAGGAAGACGTATTAAACATCGAAACATAGGCAGAAATTCGTCGTTTCATTTTTTGATCTTCTTCCTGAGTATTGGTTGTTAATACACACACATATATACTAAACACACACTTATACTAAAACGAACAATAGTTTTAACTCGTTATACATTGTTTTGACGAGTTATTGGTAAGTTACGAAAACATGTAGATCTCGAATGAGTTGGGGATGAGCAATCGTATGTTCTGACGAAGTTCGAAGACTCTTGTAACCCTTGAGTTTCTCCGCGTCTGATTTTCTGAAAATAGAAACGTGTCTGAAGGCGTTTCAACTTCTTCCGCCACTGCGTTTCCTCTCCCTCCTTTTCATCCCTTACCCTTTTGCCATTTCTTCCTTCCCTCCTTCCCTCCCCTCGCGCTCGTCTCCGGCGCCCTTTTCGCCAAGTCACGGAACCCCTCGGTGGAGGCGGCTCTCGTAAATTATTTGATTACTACCCCCGCAACCACTCACCAGCCGCGCACATGCGCTGCGCCTCCAACCCACATCAACGTTATTTTTCTCTTTGGCTCCTCTCCTCTCTCCTCCATTTGTTCTCTATTATTCTTTCATCTCCTTTTTCTCTCCCCGAGATTCTTTTAATTTAGACTCCGCGCATCCAACTCAGTGGGAGTTTCCGCATCGCGCTCTGTCACCCCTTCTTCGTGCCTTGTCTTCCCGCAGCTCACTATTTCATCTCCTTCCACCTCACTCTACGAAACATCATTCTGCTCTCTCCCTGCAACGGAGATCACCGCACCGAAACTCTTAATCTCGTAGCATCGCGTGTGCCGAGAAGAGAATTCCCGCATTCGAAACGTTTTGTCGATTTCAAATATGATTTTATTTTTTATTCACTTTTGCCTTTTATCCGTGTCATAAAATAAATATATCGGTCATAATTTTCAGAGACTCGACCAATATTGAAAAAAAAATTTCTGGTGTATTCCTATCGTCTGTTCCTCGCAATAATGAAATGCTTAATTCTATAATATTTTGTAGATAAATGTTGCAGATTGAGAAAAATTTTCGTTTTTTTAAAAATTTGATAGGGATTCCTCTTCCTCATCTTCTTTGTACTAATACCGCAATGTTAGATTTTGAGATTTATTAGTTTCCGCTTATGCAAGAGTGAGCATAGTCACAGTTCAGCCTAAACCATAAATTCTTATGTCATCCAGTAGATATCAAAATAATTACGCACTTAGGGATAACTATAAGAAATATCAGATACCTCGCGCGGAATTTGAACCCAAATCTTTTGTGTGGTAGCACTTTTCCATAACGCTAATATGAGCAGATGTGTACATTCGTTATACATCAAGGAACAGCGTATCATTTACGTAGTGTGCATGTAATAACTACATAAAACGAGGAACCGATTTTTAGTGCGTAACATTTACAAAAAGTATGGATCATTTGATCTATTGTATTTGTTATTGCACTATCCACCGAAGTGCTTATCTCAAATTCTAAAGGGACACAGTTTGATTATTTGGAACCCAATGAATTTTATCGTGCACGCAATCTCTGTCCTGAATCCTATTGTGAGGGTGGCTTTAGAGGGGTGAATGGGGACCCCGAGACTTTTCAGAGTATTTTAGCAGGTAAGTTTTCCCAAAAGTAATAGAACATACTAATATTGGCGGTTTCAATTTTCATTATAGAGTTTTATAATATTATTCACATTTACACGTTTACGTTTTTTTTGTACCGTCAGTTCATTTTGATACGACAAGAGAGGTAAGAATAGTGACAGACAGTGAGAATAGTTTAAAATTTCTCAGGAAGGGCCACGTCCGTTGTGTCCCTCTAAAGTCACCATTGAAAGATTTCTCGATGAAAATGGGTCACTATCTTAGAAAAAATTGATACTAAGTTTTTGTAAAAGAGTTGAAGAGAGCATCTGGAATTGGAATTGCTTGATAGTTAGTACTTACATTTCGTAGAAACGAGTGCATGATCCCTCGTTTACGGAATTCCTTTTTACCTCTCATCCTTTATTTTCTTTTTGAAGAAATATGAAACCCCCGAGAGTTCGTAAAATTGTACCCATTTCGGTACAAAAATGTGATTAAAAAATGATGAGAAAGGCACGAAATGATGGAGGCATTTTAAAGAACTGCTTTTCATGTACGCGGGAAATGGCAGGAAGATCGAATGAAGGAACGGACTTTTCATATCGTTACAAGCACGACGACGTTCCGTGGGAGCGGAGAGCGGCTACGACCACGCGTGGACTCGAATATCTGCGGGGAAGATCAAAGCTCACGCGCGCAATAAACGCGTCTACAAAGGACGAGGGGCGCGCGGCAGGAAGAGGAGGCGAGTCTTCGGCAAACGCTGTTTTAATTTCGAGCGCCTCCGCAACGCGTCGCTCCGCCGGCTACGAGCTGCCAACAGTGAAATGAAGGAACGAGAGCAATGATCACCTTTGGTGCGAAATGACCGACCGAGGTGAGCCACGTATTGCGTTCAGGTGGGCAGAGTCAAAAGCTTCTCTTTCGCAGAAATTCGTTGGCTCAAGAGCAAACTTAGATCGAGTAGTAGCCTCGTTGCATCGTCAACGTACTTTATTTGTACTATACTATTAACTGACAGATACAAATTACATCGGCCAAACTTAAGAATATGGTTCCACAAGGGTTCGAAAAAATAATTTATGTCATAATACTACAATATTATTGCGGTTCCGAAAATATAAGCCGTATTATTCGCTTTTCATATTTACGATAGTCATAAAGAAATATTGTTCCGCACTATTTTCTTCTCTCCGCCACCGTTTATGTTAGTATGTTAGGGTATGATAATTATAATTATAAGTTATAAACAATTGTTTGGTCACAGTCGGCGATGTTAGGTTTGTTAGACCCGGCGATTCCGTTTTAAGATAATCTGCTGTAAGTGTGAAGATGGAGGCGATGGTGGAGGTAGCAGCACTCGCGGAAGGATATACGAAGAATAAGGTTAGGATAGGACGATAATGTTAAAATTGCCATCCAAACAGGGAATTGTTTTTTCACATAAAATGATTCAATTTGTAATTTCCGAGAACAAAGTCCCTTCCAGAATCATGGCAAAAAAAAACGTTTTTCGATATCTCATCTGGATATTTTTCTACGACGTTGGACCATATAGTTAAGTTGGTCCATTACATCATATTTCTTTTTCATTATTATTCATATTGTTGTGTATTGAAATAATTAGAATAAAAATAAAGAAAGCAATTCATCTCAGTGATATGACTTTGATTGTCCGTACCTCTCTGTGCTCTCACAGAGCACTTGTTTACTAAGATTTCAGTGCCAGACTTACATCCTGGCCCGGGTTTTTCTCCGTTTTTCCTTCGGGTAGAGGCGGATTTCTTATACAGGTTCTCTAGGCTTTGTCTAGGGGCGTGTTTATTGTCACAATACATCGTGAATTTAGTGTTTTTTCAACACTTATGCTTTTTAAACACTATACTCAGAATAATCTATAGTTCGATAATAACTTGTACTTGTAAATTTACAAACATATTTGCGTTAAATTACAAACATATTGACATTATATATGTATTATAACTCGCAGCTAACTTTTTATCTTATCTAGGAACTTTTGCTGAAATTTTTGAATCCTTAGCCTCTGCCTTAGGGCTCTGGTTCGGAATTGATGGGATGGTCCCTTGCTTGCTTCCGGAGAATGAATTAGTTTATTGTCCTCCACGTGGTCATACACAGTCTGTACATTTTTTTGACAATAAATTTATTAACATACAAACAATCTAGAGTAAGTATTTGGTAACTTTTCGCCTTTATCCCACAGTTATAAAACATGTGATAATTTGAAAATAATATTACTATGGGGTTTATGGAATCGATAGTTTCAGATATGTGGATTGTTGAATAAATACCGAGAAAGGAATCCCCGGTAAAATAGGTAAAATGGCTGTACTTTGGAGTTTAAAATAAATCGGATAAAAAAGTTTCACTGGCGTAAAAACTGAGATTTACACTCTCCGTAGATTCGCATCGCCCTCTCCCCCGCAAGGGGAAAAACATTTGGTATTTCTGGGATTTTTTTCAGGCCACAGGCTGAAGAATATCATCTAAATTTTTGCAAGAAGACGGGTGATTTGTCATTGAGGGATATTTTAAAGATAATTCAAAGTCAATTTATAAAATATTTTCTTTTATGAACTAATAACAAATTTATCGCAATATTGTTTTTAGAAATATAAACTATACATTCATGGATTTTTTCATATTTTTTGCGTCGGTGCAACTTATTAGAAATGAATTTTTCTCTGTTGTTTGCGCCAAGTTTTGCAATTTCATTAATTTCATTAATTTTTAACTCTTGAATCGACGCATGCTATTTTTGTGTGTGTGTGTGTGTGTGTGAATCATAGTTCAATTTTTACTCAATTGAAGCAGAGCAATCAAATCACTTAAAAATGTTCCACTGATGTCTTTCCAAACATGGCGACGAGAAAATAGAATTGAAACTCATTTTCCTATATTTTAAAAAAGGTTACTTCGTTTTCAACCCATTTAAGTCACCTTGTCACAGAAAACTTCCAACATAACTTATTTAAAAAGTCTTTTCAACGCTTCGCGCAATGCGCACATCTGTCTATCGTCTCTGACGCCCACAGCTGGACATTGTGACTTACACAGCGGGTCATACTCTGCTTCGTAGAAATGACGGACAATGGAGTCCTTTTGACTTAAAAAGGGTCCACTCTCACAACGTTTTCAAGTGGAGTCCATTGAGTGCGATGTATCATTCTTCAAATAACTCATTCCTCATATCTTCAAATTAATTCCGCGATAAACCAGTCAATGGATCGAAAGGCTCCAGGAAATTGCGAGAGCTTTATTTTTTAAACCTAAAAAAACAGTTTATTTAGCTGTGAAATTACTATTAAGTTGATCATTTTATAGGTCTCATCCAGATCAATAACTCACTAATTTAACCTTTTTGTCTGGGATCAATACCTGAGTCAGTATGTCAAAAGAATGAAAAATCGAAAATTTCGCAAATTCATGTCTTGTTGCAAAAAAATTGACCATGTCTACGACCCTTCAAATAGCGAGGAGGCGGGGGCCGTCTTAGATTATCGTATTTTAGACTGTGAACGACTCACTACTTTCCAGAAATTTCTCGGACTTTTATTATTGGTAAGATTCCCCACCGCCTGGTCTAATATGCGTTTATGGAAATTTACAAGTGTATGATATGTGAATCTTCCTGTTCAGTAAATTTTTTTTTCATTTTATGCATATAGAAACTATAGCATAATAAAATAGAGATATATGCGTTTCCAGAATTTAGTTTCTTTCTACAATTTCTAAACTCGAACCTCAGCTCATATCTCCTCCCCAACCCATAAAATACGTCCGTGAGAGTTACGTTTCAATTTCCTTTGTATGGATGTTAAGATTTTTGTAAAAATCGTTACATTTTGTATTGTTGTATTTGTAAATGGGAAATGTAGCATACTATTGAAGCTTATCTACATGGAGCGATGAGAGTTGGGAGGTGAGTGGTAGGGGAAGGGTATTGTTAGTAGGTTGGCCGGATAGCTCGGTTTACCAACAACTTGACTCCCACGTGGAGGGGTTAGTAGAAGTGGTTAGTGATACTAGGAGGAGCTGGATAGAGGAAGGAAGGTTTGCTTTTCAGTAGTCACAGCTATATGAACAGGGACATTAATGCGAAAAGCTTCAAATTTTCTGGGAAACGAACCCGGGATGACTTGGTTAGAAGCGACAACACTGTCACCTGGGAAAATAAAATCGTTACTGAGCCACCAACATTAATGAATTCTCATTGATAACAATAACTTACCGAAGACAGTGGAGATTTCATGAGGTATATTTCTCCAAAATCACGAAATTAACTCGACTTACACCTCGGACGCTCAGATCGTGTGCAACATGCAACTTCCAAAAGGACGTTTTTGAATTTTTTAAAACTCGAAATCAAGTACGTTCTTTAAAAATAACCTCGAGGTATAATCTAGTGATACATGTCTCCGCCCACGTGTTCCACATTCAGTACTAGTAGTTTTAATCTTTGAACAAAGTCACAAAGAATGGAAAAAAATAAAAATGAAAATGTTTGTTTGGTTCAAAATAAAAATAAGTCAGCAAAAAATAAATAATTTTAATATTTCTCAGTATTAAAAGCTTACATCAAGCTAAGAGCGATTTTAAAATATCACAATCATCGTGTTTTGAAATTAATAGGGATGTTGGCAAAAAAATCTATTCAATAGAAAATAAAGGGAAGGTTCCGTTCACGTTATAGTTTTACTCTGCGTCAAATTACGAGCCGTTAATGGGATTAAATAGTTCTATTTTAGAAGGACTAATAAATGAGATGAAAGGGTGTGACCCCATTGAGTGGCAATGTATCGAGTGGGCGAGCTGTACCGGTTCGTTAACAATCCTAAGGCTGCTCAATACGCGTGTAGGCGTTGTAACGCTTCGGATGCTCAGTGAAAAAAGGAGCTACGCTGAAATATAGAGAAATTGAAGTAGAAGAAGATTTATTTGTACTCACTTATTCTTTATATATTGATTTTGCGCATTAATACTTGCAACAAACGTGAAAAAAAATAAAAGAAACTGATGCATTACCTATATTTTACTTCGAAAATAATCAACTGTAAAAACTTTTGCGTGAAATTTGGCGTCTACAGAAATGTTACTATTAATTTCAGCGGCCCCGAAAACTATATGATCTAAACACAAATATCCGTCATACTTGTTTGTTTTTATATATCATCCCCTTCCCAAAGGGAGTATATTCTCGCACATGGGATCACCGTCGACTTAAGCGGCACTAAGAGTGTCACTCTGCTCTTCTGCGTCTTAAGAAACGATGCACTCAACACCACAAAGCGTTGTTCTTTATTATTTTTATATCTCCCCCGTTTCCATCCCTACCCAACGGATGCTAGGGGTACATTTTCTCCTATGTGGACTGATTGTGAACTAACAATGCATCAGGGATGCCTTTATCCATCTCAACTGCTCCGAAAAGCATGGTTTCCATTATAATATCGATTTTTTTCATTATTTTTACATGCCACCCTCTTCCCGTCCCATCACTAAGGATATCTAGAATGTATTACGCCCGCAGTTTGTTGTCATATTATCAGCAATCTGTGTATCAATTTTGGTTGAAATTGCTTCGGGCACTCCAGAGTGGGATACATACATAAAACATTTCAACCCATTTCACCCCGTTAGGGTGACATTCGTAAAATCGTTTCTTATCGGATATCTACGCCCTAAAAGGAGTCCACCTGCCAAATTTCAAGTTTCTAGGCTTTGTAGCTTCTGAGATTCTTGATCAGTCAATCAATCAGTGAGTAGTATTTCGCTATATCAAAATTGGATGACACCATTCTGTTTTATTTACAACTGCTTTGAAGTATGTAAGCGAAAGTGAAATACACTGGACGACATTTTCAGTTTTCTCGACGCCATCGCATATGTGATCACCGACGAAATTATTATTGTCAGCAAAACTCAACTAAAATTTCGTCTCAGGGTCCATGATTCTAGACTATACACCTATAAATGGGACAGAGAACAGGGTTGGTTGGTTGTTTCGACAATGTAATGCATACTTTCTGCTTAAAAATCATTTAACGAGGTTTAATTCGAAATTACCCAGAAAGAAAATACTCACAGCAGAACAACGTCTCATTGTCAAAATCCATTTTGGATGCAAGTCCCAACTTCCGCGCTCCATACGTAGCACACCGTGACTTGACCATCGCTTCTGGGAATAGGTCATTCTTTCTCTCTCATTAACCAACCGGTTTCATCAGACACAGAACCAGAGTCCGCTGCTTATTTTGACCTGTAATAAAATCAGTAAAACATTTTTTATTTAACTTCTAATATTTTCTTTACCTCATACTTTTCGTCATCATCGGAAATTACATATATAATGAACATTGAATAATTAGCCCTAATATCCTGGCACGGATTATTTCAATTCACGCTTTCTACTTATTATATCATTTTCTCATTCTTGGCGTTTTAAGACTCGCCGACTAGGTCGTTAGTTTAACCGTTTCAAAAAGAGGTGATACAGATTTTTTACAGGTGTCTACGTCAGAATGTGTCGCCAGCTATGCAAACTATCTTCACCCCGGCACTAGAGGTTTTGACAGTTCCGAGGAAAAAGTTTCTCATTCTCTTTATCGGTTTGGGTTCCTGAACTGTTAAAAAAGGAAGTTGCACTATCTTGAGATATCGGCGTCAGCAAAGGGTGGGACACTGTCTAGGTACCTTTTTCGACAGTGAAGCATCTGTAATTATAATAATATAATGGGGGTATCATTGTTTCCCTTAAACTTTTTTATTGCATTTTCTTATAATACTTATTTGCGAAGTGACCCGAGCATGGACGAACGTGGAATGAGATGTCGACTTCTAAAATACAATTCACTGTGCACGCGCAGAGAGAGCAGTGGCATCGAGTTTAAAGACCTTCCATGCCAGATCCCTTGTTCCTTTGTGTGACTTCTTAATAAAATTCAATGATTAATCTGAATTTCATAAAACAATGCAGGAAGTGGCAATATGTACCGTCAAATTTCAAACTTGAAGATTTTAGTTTCGTTTTATGTTTTTCAGGTTTTTTGTTTGTCTCCTTAAATCTCTGTGACGAACAAGCCGGAGGGTGCAGATTCCAGTTCTGTTTGTGGCGCACATATTTTCTTTTTCTCTGTTCCATTCTTACGCAAATTTGCTGCGAATCAAAAGAGATATATTTATAGAACGTAATAATTTAACGGCAAAGAAAAATATTTTGAAGTTAAGTTCAATATTTTCCTACATATTTATAATTTAAAAATAAATATGATGACAACTGATTTTATTGTAGCTGTGAAATACTCTGGTTCGACGAATATTTTCGGTAAGCGGATTATTTGTTTCTAAAAATCATTTGCACAAACGATCCAGACTATGGGACGGTGTGACAAGCGCATTCATTAACGAGGCAGGGATGGGCAGAGGGTCGTGCGTTTCGTTACCTCGCCGCCGGAGCCGGCCATATCCGCCTGCCTGCCCGTTATTGCTCGTCGCCCTGTATTGTTTTTTAATCTCGTCTGCATTCGCGTAGTAACGAGATGGCCCGCCTCTGGCGCTGTTCGTCACATCCCAAACACCCGTCTCTTCCGGCGCCCCTGGCCGTCCCATTGCTGTCGTAGAGGTGACGAGTGCCGCTCTACACATTGGAGAAGAACACGAGGACGTATAGATTTTTTGACCCGGACGAGACCCATCGCTTTACTCAATATGCAAATGTGGCACGAATGTTCATTTATACGTTTTTTTGTCCCTATGCATTCATTTCTTTTTCGCACTTTTTAACGACGCCACAGTGGAAATATTTCCTCGCATAACTATGTCACAGACGACGCGTGAACTTTTTTTTCAGGCCTTTTTTTAATATTTCCCTCTCATTTAAATTTAATACTCTTAATTTTTTTTGTTTTTTGTCATGGAAGACGTTGGGAAATTATTAAAGAAATATTATTGCATAACGAAAGAAATCCAAATTTAATTTTACTGTAAATAGCAAAGAAAACAGCAATAAAGTTATACAAACTATGTATCTATTCGGGGAAAAAGACGATAATTAGGAAATTTAAAAAAAAATGTCTTAATTTTATCAATAAATGTTTTCATTGGGGAGAGCGCTTTAGTGAGTAATTAGTTTGTAAAAATTACGAACTAAGAAAACTCGTATTTCGTTTCTGGTACTCTTGGGTTAGATTAAACAGTATCGTTGAGTACAATCTTTATTTTCGCCCGTCTCCATGAAAAAAAAGTATTCTTATTTAATGTCTACTTCAGCTTCATTATCGTTAGGGACACTAAATTAATAATGTGTGTAACAGCACACCACAAGCCCACATGCGATGTGCGTACGCTTTTGGTGGAGAAGCGGGGTTCAACCATAAACCACAACCTTTATGGTAGAGTTCGCTGCCACCAGCTTGGTTTCCCCAAACAATCAAACACTCGAGGAATAACAATAAAACATTTAATTCCAATTAAATAAAGCTCTGAATATTTACAAATGTAGACAAACTCGCAAATCATAAATACAAGTTTGAACTTGTTATTACTTGATATTGCTATCTAAAAGCAATAATTACACACAGTTATAACTACTGGTGTTATGAATTAACTCGGAAATCTACCCAGATTATCCGAAGTTCAAAAAGTTCCAAGTTGCTATCTCGAAATAAATAACTGTTCCAAGCTATGTTATTCGCGCCTATAGCAAGTAATAGAATTACCGCAGCAATTCTCAGTGGTCTGACGACCAAACTAACCAAGTTACATATTAAATAACTTGCGTACTTCTATACGCTTTCGCACTTGTCTCAAAGTCTGAAAGCCTCCAGTATAAAAGTCACTTAGGAGCTGAAATCCCTCCAATATATATTGAGGCGGAGGTCACGTGACTACCTCTTCGCCCGTTTCCAACACCCCACCTCGGCTTGGTCACTCCTCAGCTTCCGAGAAAAACTGCCTTTTCGGATGAACACTATTTCTGTCAAATGCTGAAATATTCCATACACATTCATTTTCCTTTTCCGGGTGTTCATCTCAGTTTCGAGAAGTAGATGGGAACTGGTCAATCTCTTCACAATACGAGAGGTCTTAACGCGCACCTTTCCTTGTTTGGGCGGCGACGGGCATGGCTCTTAATCGCCTTTGGCATATCCGGCCAGCACAGTGCTTGAAAATATTATTTCAAAATCTGTACTGGCCACGATGTTACGTGTGTTAAATATGTAGAAGTCAACACGAAGCGAGAAATTCTTCATCCGATGTGTATTTATTACTAACTTACTAATATACGGTCATTCCTGACTTTTCGTATTCTCGCTTGTCACACCATTGAAAAATACCAAAATATTGTGCCAAAGTATCTTTCATTTCAAAATGTAACAAAAGTCTAGAGGGGCGACTGTGACGTTGGATTATATATTCTACTTCAAATGAATACTTCGAAAAGTGATATACAAGGGAGTTTCAAATGTGTGAAATTAATTAGTTTGAAGCATTTTAGTAGGTTTTTAGGTTTTTTGACATAATTAGTATCGTATAGTACTTTTTAAGAAAAAGAAAGTAATTGGATTCTTTTTTCAAAGCAATCCTCAATGCTTCGTCCCTTTTAAATGATAAATCTAATGTAGAGTGTATTTTAAAAAAATAGAGATGGATTAAAAATATTTCTAATTAAAAATATTGGTTTATTATTGATATAAAACGTTAATTACTATTGGTTTATAATTTATTTACTTTCGATTAATATTGTTTACAGGTACGTAAGAATCATCTGCTTTCCCCCTTCTGATTAACCAAGATCCACGGCTTTACAAGGAACACTTTCGTAAGTTACAAAATATATTTAATATGAGTTTTGAAATAAGATTCAATTGATGTTGTGTAATAGTTACTATGACAATAATTGTTGAGTCGTTAATGAAGCTCTCTGGCTAAGAACAATAAACGCATAACACGCAATGAGTGAAAACAAAGTATTTTGATCATCCAACATATTAGGTTACGAGATTGTTACTTATACGATGTTATCCTAGTCACGGCATGTTCTTCCCCCAAAATTATGTGATATCAAATATAGATTGAGTCAAATTTACCCCATCCATAATTAATTAACAATATTTGATTAAGTGAGGGTAATTCTTTTCGCAATATTGAGTGAGGGCATTCATTTTTTCGCAGTATGCCTAATATGCTAAAATACTGCATATTATTTGAAATAAAAAAATTGCTTTTTATTTAATTTTACTTTTTTATTGTGTTTTACGTGAATATTTGGGACAGTAATTATTTTTTAACTTAATCGAGGTACAGAAAGTAAATAAGCATGAAAGGAAGGTATTGTAATATTGTAGATCCCGTATTAGTCGTATTACCATGTTGGACCGATATCAATCATTTAACATCATTTGAAAAACAATTCAAATTTATTATTTAAGGTGTATATAGTTTAAAATTATTCCTTGTTGCACTTTTCTATATGCCAGAATTATGCATAAATGATGAAAACGCACAACACGGTAGTCGCGCAAGACATCCTTCATGCTTTTGTCAAGAGCTGACTTGAAAAGTTGCCTTGAGGTAGTAACACGTGGTATAATTAAAAATTACGTAGTATATTTCATATTTTTGTTAACATACACACGCTATATATATATATATATATATATATATATATATATATATATATATATANTATTATTTATTATTTCGTTTTGCCATTCATTGTATTACGCTAAAAACATAAAGAGTATGTTAATCTGTCACATTCAAATATTATCGAAAATTTATATAATGCGGTTATCTACAGTTCATCAACTCTCCAGTTGCATTTGGAAATAGAAAAGAAAATCGTGAATTATCTGAATTCATCTGATGCAAATTAATAATATGCGTTCGAGTTGTGCACGATGATGAAATCTTCGTACGTTACGTAATTGTACGTGATCCATTGCTGATTCAAAGTACTCTTGAAATAGAACGAAAGTTATTGTCAGTACCGAAAAGCTATTTATTGTGCCAAACTGGCTTTCGACATTTTATGCTGTCACCTTCAATGGCCTACAGTCAAGATACAGGAATATAAAATGCAGGTAAAATGATGTTAAAATAATAATAATAAAAAATAGCGAAAAATATTTAAAAATGAAGAGTGGTATATTACGGCTAATATTTCGCTAATATTTTATTAACTAGTTTCAATATTGTAAAAACTATGTAAATACTTGCAAGTATTAAAATTAGTATTCTAACATATCTGTATATTATTGGCTCCAACATCCTCTTTAGTTTCAATTTTTTTTTGTATTTTATTATTATTATTTTAAGATAATTGTACCTGTAGTTATATTCCTGGGTTTTGAATGTAGACCATTGAAGATGACAAAATACGTTGTCGATAGCCGCTTTGGCACAATGAACATTTTTTCGGTACTGACAATAACTTTCGTTCTATTGCTAGAAAACCGAATATTCCACCACTACCTAATTGTAATCAATCTTATCAATATTCGCGTTATGTGCTTTTACCAAGTAACTGCGAACTCGGAACATTTTACTGAACGGTCTAATAACGCTCAATACAACTTAATTGAGGTTTCGCGCTTTACTCGTATCGCGATAATTAATTTATTTTTCATCATGTTAAGTGCGTAATCAGTTTAACTCTATAATATTTGTTTGTGTGTGTTATAATATTAATGATCCCCTAATTTTCCTGTCTTTTGAGTATCGTTCATCGATTCATGTAAAATTATGGCAATTAAAATGTTCAAATAGCTTTTTACTTCGCCGAGACTGTCGTTGATGAGATGAAATTAAATCTATTATAGTTCGAGTACTATTCTTTTGTGTGTCATGACTAAACATGAGAGCATAATTGGCCGATTATTTCTTCCAAGATGATTTCACTGCTGGTGATGTGCTAGGGCTCTCTGTTCACGAACTCACATAACATTTGAGTAAACGAGGATCACATTTTTGCCGGCAAATTCGTCTGAAGAGGGAAGTATACAATTTGGATTCACAGGACACATCTCATTTTTTACTGTCACTAGATAGAAAATGTTTATGTAATTATTATTATTATTATTATTAACATTATGGGAATTTTTTTATTGTATTGTGCCCCACATATGTACAAATAAAGTTGTGTGACTTCTGTATCAAAACAAGCATTGTTTTACCATTGTGTCAATTTACCACTGCTACCTCTCAGTACACAAACACTTACTGGAATTTTTTCGACAATTCAATTTGTTCAATTTTAAGTATCGTATATTTCTGAAGATAACACGATGTTCAATCATAAAAAGACCTCCAAAATCTGATAAGACAGATACAAAAAAGTAGAGTGATATAAATTAAAACTATTATAAAATAGAAGAAATCACTCACCAATGTATCTAAAACCCTCACATTCATTATCTAAGGGAAACAGCTCCTCAAGTACATCCTCACATTCGTTGTTGCGATGCTCGTCATATGGGTCCCAATCTCTGCCTCTAGTGAGTCAATTTCCTCTTCGTCCTCTTCGTCCTCTTCGTCCTCTTCGTCCTCTTCGTCCTCTTCGTCCTCTTCGTCCTCTTCGTCCTCTTCGTCCTCTTCGTCCTCTTCGTCCTCTTCGTCCTCTTCGTCCTCTTCGTCCTCTACGTCCTCGGTGCTGTCCGTAGCGTTAGGGATCCCACACTTTCTGACTTCATACGCCGTTTGTAGTTTGGAGGTAGTTTTATCGGACAGATATAAGCTACAACTTTAAAACTTTGACAAAAATGTATACTTCGTCTTATCTGAAAGACGACTTCTGTGCGGAAATACTCCGTTCTTATTTACTACGTATTAATGTTCATCTAGCAGCTCCTAATATAAAAACTCGGACTCAGAGACGGTCTGGGATATAAAAAGAAAATTCAGTTCTGATATTCGGAGTAAAAGACTATGAACCACACACCGGGACCTCAACCCCTGTCCAATCTGCAGGCGGGTTCTTCTCTTTACCTCGCCAAAAATGTGCGAAAGAATAACACTACCCGAGCAGATATGGAGATCTGCCCTGCTTAACGTTGTACTGTATTTCTAAACAAGCAGTGTACTTCAATCACCTATGCGTCATTTTAATGCACTACCCACAGCTTTCACCCATTTACCTACTTTTTTTTATCTTATAGAAACCAACATAATCGCTGGTCAACTGGTGCCTTTCAACTGAAATTTTTAAGGAGCACCGAGCATTCACCGGAATGCCCATATAGCCACTACGACCCTGCTCTAGCCCGAGTTTTTCTCCGGTTGTCCTTCGAGTAGAGGTGGATTTTATTTTCTCTCGACTCATACCTAGGGACGGCAGTCTATTGTAAGAATTAATCTTGAATTTAGAGTTATTTTAACAGTTTCGATTTATAAACAATATTTTCCGAATAATCTATAGTTTGTTAATAATATGTACTTGAGAAACAACTTTTTTTTGTGTTTTATAACAAACAAATGTGTTGGTATTTTGTTAATATTATAACACGAAGCTAACTATTTTTATTTTTATCTTAAGAGTGAGCTGAAATGTCAAATTTACCTCTGCCTTAGGGTCCCTGATCAAAATTGATGGGGTTGTCCCTTGTTTGCAACCGGAGAGTAAATTAGTTTTTTGTCCACGTGATCTTATGCAGTTTATACTCCTTTTTTGACAATAAATGTATTAATTTATTATTATCTTACTTGAACAGAGATATTCAATTTTTGTGTCAAAAATCTTTTTCCAAACCGCGAAAAAGGTAAGTATAGTGTATGCTGAATGTATGAAAATTCAGTATAGACGGTATTCAGTTCCACCGTATATTCTAATTCCGAAGGATGGCGTCCAAAGCTCATGCGATTTTCGATAGGTTCACTTTAAATGACAAAATGTATTTAATTAACACAAAATATTTCTGCTCGCTATAACTTTAACGACATTTTAATAATTTTATTCGTAAGGAACTAAACCACTTAAGTCACATTTTGTCTGTATAAATATGATAAATTGAAAGGTGTTTCTATGTTGCTCATTGTTTTATTGGTATAAAGCTTTTTCGGCTGCGTAGCAGCCATCGTCACCTTTCAATTTATCATGCTTTGATAATGTTGCTAAAGCTCCACAATTACCAAGTACTGTATAAATATGGTATTCATTAATTGAAATGTCATTATTAATAAATCAATCAAGTTTTATAACAATATAATATATGTAAGAGGTAAACTATAAAATTATATTGTAATAGGTAGGTTGTAAAAATTATTGAGGCAAGTTTCGATTAAATTAAAGAGAAATGAACCATCACTTTGAACGAAATAGGAAAATATCCGCTCAGTGAGATATAATGATTTCGGAGAAGTCTAATAATCATGATTGAAATTACACCACAATAAATATATTTGATAGTAGATTGCTGTCAACTGAATCGCTTGTAAACACCGATGTAATTCGATCTTGCGTTCAGTAATAGTGCTAAGAGTCATTATTTTGCTACATCAATATTCTATACCTGAACGTTCGTGTCGCACTAACCTCAATACAATAAAGGATTTCAAAAATATAACACTTTACACCGTGTTTAACATCAACTTCATTGATATACGAGTAAATAATAAACTATTTCTCCCCGACCTCAATGTTAAACGAATAAGTTCTGTTAATTTTCAGCAGAACACACAAAAAATAATTAAAATTTATCTTAGCAGTAACAATTCCTATAAATTTATCTTAGCAGTAACAATTCCTATAAACAGGCCCCGAAGGTGCCCAAGGGGTTCGCGGAGGGTAGAGCTCCGTAATTTCTTGACTTCGGTGCTAGGAGGAGGAGATGTGGTCAGCATCTCGCTCCGACCGGTTTGACCCCAGGATAGATCCTGATACTCATTTTACAGCAGGCTGAGTAGGCCTGGGGGTCAGTCTGGATGTTGTGGTGTGATGAAAAATCCCCACCTCACCGAGGATGAAACCCCGACCATCCAGCAAGTAACTCAACGCTCTACCCACTGAACCATGCTGACTCATAATGTGTTATCAATGGTTCTTAAATATAAATAGCGCACTACAAAAGTGTATCCTCTTCCGTAACCGTCCAGTCGCCAGCAATCTCTTTTGCAAAATGTTCCGAGGACTGCGAACTCTAGCAAATTGTAAGCCCTTCCCGCTCCACATGCGCTACAGCATCCTCTTCCAGCACATTCCATCGCTGATTTAATTGAACTCGGAATTAAAATCAAATTTTGTTTAAATCTGCGAGATTGAATTCGGAACTGTTGAAATAGATTGGAATGTGGATGAGGGAAGAAAATAAATTCATACCGGGAAGCCCTCTCTATTATAGATATGATTGGAAAGTTTTAATTTTGTCGCGCTAATGTGAACTGTGTTTTGCCCCAATTATAGCGCCACCTCTTGGGGTGTGGCATCCTCGATGTGGCTGTCATTCACTTTCGGGAACTTCGTTTCTTTCTGTGGTTCAGCCTCATACTCGTCATTCTATTGTCACTGGGGTAACGTGGATTACGTATGAAATTTCTGAGAACTTCTGGAACAAATGTTGTTCAATGATTTTATAATACGAATATCCGCTTTTTTGTCAACCTGTAATAAAGCTCCCGTCACTTCTCTCGCTTCCGGTTTTGAATTTTCTGCGTAAAATCTTTCTTGTATCCTCATATATATTATTTTTTTTGTTAATTAATCTCAGTTCAAAAAACATCACTCAGTTTACACGCTCTTTCAGAATCTGGATGGTTACACATACAAAATTTAAAAGATACAACTATCAAGACGTGAGACAAACAAGTAGAAGATTGGAGAAATTCATTGAGCTCCTCCTAAGAAATTCATGGCTTGGTGAATTACAACTCAGAGTTGTCTACTAAGTATTAATGAAGAGGGTAACAGATACGAATTCCGGGAGTTCGGAGCCCTTTGTTATCGATGGGGAAGTGGGCAGAGCCAGGGATTTTTGGCAAAGAAAAAAAGAAATTATGTGATATTGCATGAATGTACTCAGGAATGAAAGGAATTTTGAAATATTTTTGTGAAGAGAATTATTTCGGATAAACCAGGGTGCTTTAGCAGCTAAGCGAAGTATTTTTGTATAGGAAAATCTTAATTTTACGGATGTGTGTGGGAGCAACTTTGTGCCCTACGGGACAAGCGTATAGCAGTAGGAGTCGAAGAAGACTTTTTCTATTTATATTTTGAAGAATGGAATATTTTTCATTGAAGGAAAAAAAAATTGTGAGTGATGTCACACGTGATAAACAAACCGAAAGAAATTAAACATTGGAAGAATGTGGGCAACAATAAATCGAAATGCGTGCAAAATAAAAATGAAGAAAAACACTAAGAAATGTGTTCGCCGAGACTACTCAATCATGATTTTGTTCTATTTTTCATATTTTTTTTATAAATTATCTAGACATGTATCGCTATTAAAGTACATTATAAACCTTCTATGCTGTTTCCATATTTATTGTTTATTTCTTTGTTTGCTTGTTTCCTGATTCTGCAGATTTTGCGTTTATCTCTTTCAAAAGATCAAATTTCTCTTTTATATTATTAGGAAGAGCGACGATATCGCATGAGGTCTCTTGTACTGTGCGCATATATCTTCTTGTGACTAGCACACATTTGAGTGTTTCTTTCTTTGAAGAGTTTGCAAAATGGTGGTTGATAACGACAAATCGATTTCGTGAAGGAAGTGGATAAGGATGAATATCTTCCCCGGGACTCAAACTCAGAACAACTTGCACATAGTTCTTATCCTTCGTACACCTCCGACATTTGACGTTTCCAGCTACCGGGATGTGTAGAATAATACTGATACTATGAGCGCTCATGAAGCTTCAGAATGGGACACGAATTAAAAATATTAAAGCGCAATATTAGCAAAGAATAAATATAAATGTAGGAAATGACATAAATATGAACGGTCCTCTGTTTTTCTTCTTATATACGAACCTATAAGAAGTTCGACTTATTTCCACAACATGCTAGTGTTTGTTTAGCTCACTAAACACATCCTCATACTACGCAGATTGCTGTGAAGCTCTGTGCTGAACTGGTAGTCTGTACTCGGAGAGTATTACATGGAGATTCTGAATTATTCATCACGGTATATTTCTGTTATTAATTCACAGTGATTAATTCGCAATAATTGCAGTTATTAAATATCATTACAGATTATGAATTATTTATCACAGTTCTAGTATTAATCAGTTACAATGATAGATTTTTATTCGTCAAAGTCAGATTCCATTCGTTCTGAACGATACTTGTGATTTTTTAAAAGAGTTAATTTTTTTTAGAAAACAGTTTCATTAAGAGAATGTAGCGCAGATAATATTTGCTATCCACTCTTGTTAAAATATGCGACATTAATTTTTGTAATGCAAGAAATAATTTTAATAATTATAGGGGGTAAATGAAATTCCTTGGTATTTGGTTCATTCCCAGTCTATCCCAGAAAATACAGGACCACAAGGATGATACGAGTCTTACAAAGACTCAATGCTGGGAATCGATCTGATTTATTATGAAGAAATTCATAGTAGACCGTTACATGGGATTCCCGGAGGGAAAATGGATCTTTTA
>NNCF01129049.1:104632-115163 GCA_002313205.1 Laupala kohalensis
CGTTTTGGAAGATCTGAGAAATTACTCTTCAAAGGTAGAAATGGGGATGGGGAGTCTTTCATCTCAGCATCTAGAGTGGACATTATTCAGTCTGTGCACGCGAGATTAGCTTTCTCTGACTCAATTGTGATATTTACGCTTGCCTTCTCGTGAAATTTACTTCCCTCCTGACTCTAAGGGTGTTCCAGCGCGAGAGGGGTGATGCAGAAACCTCCCGATTGGGGATTGCCTAGCTAACACATGGGAGCAGCCTCCCCCTAACTTTCACTATTATACATTTCAATGTGCGAAAGGTATGTTGAGTTGGAAGAAGTGTGTTGCCAATTTCGTCTTCCAGTCTAGATATATACGTTGATTTGAAACTGAGAGTGACAAGTTACGATGCAAATTCTCAGTTAAACAGAGATGTGATTTAATTTTTAAAAGCAGTAGTAAGCTTTTCAATTAATAAAACTTGTAATATTGACACACTATATTATAATTTTGTTGAATTGTGCACTTGTACCATTATTTGAGTAATTTTGCAGATTTCAAACTTTCGTCCACAATATGGCAGCGCCAATCTAAGATTGACTGGTAATGGTTTTACTTTCTAAATACACAGTGTGTGTAAGGAAAGTATTGTAATCAGTAGAAGCAAAAACTGAATTGGCTCCAGGAGAGTATTTTGAAATTTTACCGAAGATGTCCAATGTTGTATGTTAAGAAATTTGTTCTCCAGATAACTCACGATCAAACTGATGNAACTCACAAACAAATTGATGTATCGAAACCAAACTTGAGATTTGACTTTAAATGAGTTGGGAATAAAAACCTATTTCTGGAAAATGTATTCCGACTTCAATTACACACCGTGCTTCACTTCCGGTTTTTTAATATTAAAAACTTAGAAAATATGGATAGAAGCATTTTGATTGGTCAGTTAATTCTGCTAAACCGCATTCCTATACGTNTAGAAGCATTTTGATTGGTCAGTTAATTCTGCTAAGTACAGATTTTGCTAAACCGCTTTCCTGTACGTAGAGCACCGTTTTCGAGATCTTGAAGGTATTTTATTTGAATTTGTCAATAAGGTCATTCCAAAGAATTTAATGTGGAAGATGTTTCATGCAATCTATACTTGAATATGTAATTATGATTATTAAAGTACCATGTTATGTGATAATAAATATTTTGCAACCAATTGATCTCAGAAATATGTCATCTTGTTTAATAATNTAAGTGCCATGAAAATTTGTTATGAATTATAATTTGAAAGTTGAGTGGAACACACTCCAGATTTTTTTCTAGGTGCGCAACATTATTGAGAATACATATTTCGACAAAATCATTTTTTTCAATTTTGTCATTAGTATCACTATTTTTCTAAACCCATCAATTGTGGATGATATTTTACGATTATCAGTACACAAATACTATCAGGATTGGAAGGCAAATAAAAACGTATTTTTAACTGTCAACTTGACAAGTTGCTTACATTATTGCTTGTTTTCTTTTCTTTTTATTCAAATGGTGGTATATGAGCAGAAGCATTTGTAAACCTCAATGTCATCTGTTAAGTTCTACCTCCCAAGATGAAGCGATGATAAATATCTAGAAGGGAAAACGTACAAGCTACCCACTCGTCACTTTTCACATTAATAAAGAAGACGAGACTCATTAGTAAATATGTCGTATTATGCCGTAAATTCGCTGAGTTTCAAAAGCATATTGACTACTAACTTATTCTGTTATAATGACATTACTAATGGTATGATATCTCAAAAGGAATACTACGAACCGTAACAGGAATTTCTCAACGGATTAAATATATTGACTTTTTTACACAAATTCTATAAATGTGCAGTCGGTGTTTCTATAAATACGTAGTTTTATATAAAAGTTAGGACGCGTGTGTTTCACATAAATTGGTAAAAAGATACGTTTCGGTCTTTTGTCAACCCAGAAGATAATCACAAGACATACTTTCACTTTTGATACATGTCTTTTTCCATTTATCATATTATTATCGTATATCATATTCATGTAATATTCACTATATAAGAACCACAATAGTCGATAATGGCAGTAGTAGATCCATTTAAATAAGTGGTCTTCTCCTGAGTGTCTGACTGACTGACCTACTGATTGGTTGATTAATTGATTGTCTATCTCATTCATTCCCAAAGATCTAACACCACAAGATATAGAAACTTGATATTTTAAATAAGGTTTTGCTTCTTGTATTGTACGAAAGGATTTTTTGTAATTCTTTTTTTTTTTTTTTTTTTATGAGGTGAATTGGAGTGAAATGTAACTTTTCAATTTTTGCTATTTTCTCTATTTTTTTTTTCAAACTAATTGAGATATTGTCTCGGTTTTGTATGTAAACTTAGGTAATTGAAGCATCTAGAATTAGGTTTCTGGATATTTCATTTTCCAGGATGCAAAAACGCAGAAATATTTTCAAAGTGTTTGTCGTTCATGCACGGTATATTATTTTTGCCTTAACACCAAAAACTAATTGAGATATTTATTTGTTTATTAAAATATCTAGGTACCAATTTCTGTAATTTTCGGTTTTTTCCTTTTCAAAATGAGGAAGGGGTGATAGAGTTGTGCTGACCGACAAACTAACACATTCATCAAGCAAATGTATGAACTAGTAATTTTAGCTAGATTAGTTCTATAATTCTATTTCTACTGCTTACCTAGAAAGAATATTTCGATTTTTTAAGGGATGTAAATTTGTTACTATTTCAAATTTGGAACCTAAGTAGTAACAAAACACTACAATAAAAGTTAGACTTAGTAACAACAATAATTTGAATCTACATTAATCATACAGATAACCTGAATATCACTTCTGTGGACTTTGATCACATCTGTGGATAATGTATGTCCACGGAAAATTAAAATAATTATTTTAGCTTCAATAAATTTAATGACTAGCGTGCAATAATTCACCATTTTATGATTTTGCTCTATTTTAGTTTCCTTTGACGTGAACCATAGGATTTTCTAATTCTTTTAAAATTACATTTTCCTATTTTCGAAATAGTTCTCTGTCACTTGCGTGGACATGATTCATATAATAATTATATCGCAAAGTTAAATTTAAGCTGACCATTAGTTTATTGTATTTCAGAACAAATTGGAAGAAGATTTTATTTTTTCACTACTTTTTATTTTAAGAAATTTTTAAGTTAAAAATATCAGTGAAACGACCCGAATATGAATGCCTTGTGAAGCGAACTCGCTTGAGGTACTTTTCCGCATCTGTGATACAATCAAACGAAACAGTCTGCTCTGTTATTGCTGTAAGAAAATGAGAGGCATTGCTGGCTGTTCCCCTCCATTGCACGTCTGTTTATCCTCTCTTCAGAAAGGTGGCTGATAGGAGTTGCCCATCGCATTCCCCGTGTAATAATCGCGCGGGCAAGATGCCTGCGAAAACAAATCTCTTGAGTTTAAATCTTTTTGAAATAAATATTTTTTATATTTCTTTGAAACAATTTCAGGTGTCCATAAAAGTATTTTAAGTTTAAAAAAAAAAAAAATTCCGTTGATCAAAAATGAAATAGAAAGTACGTATGGAGATAACTTTATAATGAAATACTTTTGTATTTTGTTATAACAAAAGTCAACGATTTGTGGAAGTATTTTTTTTATTGCAAGTAAATCAGCGACTGTTAATCACGATTTATTCGACGGTCCAAGTGCGTCACATTATGGAGCAAATGTTTGATTACATTATGCTCTTTACTTTTTAAAGCTTCATTATTTACGGAGAGAAGTATGGACGGTGACGCGCAATTTCTGTTTCCCGAGTCTTCGTCGTCCTTGTTAGAAAATTGCAAATTGCATGCTATCCAATCAATTACGAGTATCACGCAGTTTGTTAACATGGTGAATATACGCGGACAAGTGTAATAAAACAGAATGACCTCTTATAAGAGCGTTTCAATCGTTCATTTACTCTCCTCTCTTCACATTCCATTCCATTCTAGTCCTCTCCATCCACCACAATCCACTCCTCCCTGTTTCGCAACTCCCGAGAGAAGAGTTTGAACACGTACCAACTACAGTGCTGCCCCCACCCGCGGCTGCGGCTGACTCCACAACCCTCTCCCCGTGTCGTACTCGAATCAATAGCAGAGTTTAGAAACACAACATTCGGATATTGAATTACGAGTATCGCGAGACTAATGCTGTTTGACACTCGTCCCAATGACGTAATTGGTAATGACGGAAAGGGATCCGGGAACATGAAAGCGACACTCGTCGGACACGAGTGACCGCACACGGGTCCATATGGCGACGCGCGTAGCGGAAAGGGTTTACTATAGTAGTCGCCACGGCTGAGGATGCCACGCAGTAGCCCTTGGAAAAACACGTGACTATGTACAACGAACCGAAACCGTAGACTGATAAGGTTCTGTCAACCTTCGAAGAACACAAAAAAGGCGTAATGGTGGTTTGATAAAAGCAGCCTCATGTAGATGCGACTACTCAACACCGGAAACGGTGGATCATGTCTTAACACCCCTTTTACCGAGAGGAGCGCTCCGACTCCCTCGCAGGGTGGAACAGGACCTAAGCAGCCTGATTGGCACAGCTCGGGGGCTCCACGATCTCGACGTCATGATGACTGTGGTGGAAGACGAATCTATGACACCTAGGAATTGACTGGAAGCGACATGTCCCCTAGTGAATCCTGCTTAGTTTTACCGATAGAGGATCAAACATTAAAAGTCAATTCCAGAGGTTGACATGTTCATAGGAATGTAGATACGATATATAAATAGAATAAGTATGACTCCACCCTCGCTGACGGGGCTCCAACATCCGTTAAACCACTCGCATGTTGGCTGGATGACAAATATTTTATTTTACTTTATTTATCGATATTTAGTATACTTTCTAATATATTAAGATATATATTATTAAGAATATATAGTTAAGATAGATAGTGGAAACCGCCTGCCTCCCCGTGGCTAGGGACGGGAACGTCTCCTCTTCGGGAGGAACGGTTTAGTGGCGGTGCTTTGTCGACAAAGGACCCTATAGCAATCACGTGACTTAGAGCGTCCATGTCGCTGCTGGCTCCCATTTCGAATCACTGTAATTCGTTCAGTCCAAGGAACGAATCGTTCTTCTTTCATTCCCTCATTGTTAACTGACCAAGAACATCAACATGGCCGCCGTTGTCAGAACCTTATGTATCTAAGGTCTTGCAATGAACGTGCTCATGGGTACCGAAAAGATAAGAGTATTTTATTAGATATTCAGCTTCCTTCAGTGAAAGAATGATCAATAGTTATTGTCCGACGGTACCTTCACATGTTCGAAACGCAGATTTCACTCAATCAAGCCAGGGACTTCATTTTCAAGTCTTCAACTACTTCAAAAGAGGATCTGAGGCACTCT
Source organism: Laupala kohalensis (assembly GCA_002313205.1). Lineage (NCBI taxonomy): Eukaryota > Metazoa > Arthropoda > Insecta > Orthoptera > Trigonidiidae > Laupala > Laupala kohalensis. Next base: position 110,042 of record NNCF01129049.1, read on the forward strand.
TGTCTTTTATAAATGCTCTCAAAGTGTATGAGCTGACAACCGAACTGCCGTGAAAAATGTTGCTACAGAAAAAAAAATTGCCGGAATACACAAGNAATACTATTAACGCTGGCGACGACTTCAATAGGAGAGTAATCTTTATTAGTAGAAGAATATGGTTTGTTTTTGGTACTCCTATATATCCGTGTGAACCATTATCAGTCCCTGCGCCTTAGTTTCCCACTTATGCCCCATTTTCTGAGAGGTCCAGGTATGTACCTTTTATATTAATTACTCAGGCAAAGAAGGTGTGACGATAGCACTAAGGCACCTTTCACACCATCCGATTTTTCTTGAGTTATTTAAACGTGTATCAATATCATTTTTACAGTTTGGACATAAAAAGGGCTCGGTATTGCGACCATGGTCTCTTGTACCTGGGTAGTCCCCAGACACACTTGTTGGTATAATTATTTTGAGGGATATCGACGATGAGAATAATTTTTAAGCGTAACCCGTATTTTGTCATTGTCTTCCACTGGGACCGTATTCATGCCTAACATGGTGTTCACACCGCCCGCGATGCGACGCGAAGCTATGAAATGCGATAATCGCAAAGAGAGAAAAAGGGTATTAATTTAAATGGAAGCATCGCGAAGCTGTTTACACTGCGAGCTAATCCTTGCTACTGTGAGTCATATTGTTGTATTTGTAAATGGGAAATGTAGCGTGCGATTGACGTTTATCTACATGGAACAATAGGAGTTGGGTGGTCTGCTTAGCTCGGTTTACCAACAACTTGGCCCACGTGGAGGGGTTAGTAGAAGTTAGAGTTCTTGATACTAGAAGCAACTGGATAGGGGAAGGAGGATTTGCTTTTCAGTAACCACAGTTATATGAACTGGACTTTATTGTGAAAAGTTACAAATTTTCTGTCTCGAACCCGGGATGACTTGGTGATGAGCGACACCACTACCTCCTGCGCCACCGCTGGGACTACTGTGAGCGCTTACGCGCGAGTAGTAAGATTTCATCGCAAATTTCTACGGCGGGCGATATAGGATCAAAGGAATTTACATTACCTTAAGAACTGGTTCTAGGGAAGAAACAGAATGTATTTTTGTTTCTTTGCGCACTTCATCGTAAACGTTTGTTTTGAATTTTATTTATTTCTATAATATTCCGTCAAAAAAACTTTGAAAATTTCAGAGTTTTCACCTTTTTATACATTGCATTTATTTCTTTTGTTACATGTGTGCCTAAGTACAAGTGTCTTAGAATTATACTTATCTGACTGTCGTCATACGTTTTTCTTCCACGGTTATAGCCACTCGGAAATTGGTGTTCTATCCGTGTATTCTGATAGAGAATGATCCAATGAAGGCAAAAGTCATTCCAAAACAGTTCTTCATCCTCTCGTAGATAGACATATAAATTACGAGACTCTCCCAAGTCCTGTGTTCTTTCTTCTGATTGTATGAACCCAGCGCCTATTCAATCTACTATTTTCAACTTTAAAAAAAATTAAAATAAAAAAGTAACTTTGGCTATTTATGATTTTGTATCTACTTACATTACACAAACATTAAACGAAAAGATTTTCATAATAAGTTGAAATNCGAAACCTTTCTTCGCATCGCGAGCAGAGTGTGAACTCTGGGTCTTCGAGCCGAGGACCTTCCGCGACATGGGAAACTCCAAGGCCACCAGATTCACGTAATTGTCGTAAATTTCGAAAACACACTAACTGAAAAAAAATACAACAACTCTATTTTATCGGAAAACGGGGTCACTATATCTCATATTTCCTCTAATTGTAATCAGAAGACCAAGTTCATTAGATAAAGGTGGCTAGTGACATTTTAGCAAAATATGAGGTGTATGCGCGGTTGACTGTAAGTAATGATCCTTTTGGAGCGCTAATTAGTGTACCTTAATGTTTACAGTGTTTCAGACATTTAACTCTCTTATTTTTGCTACGGATCTGTTTTTTAAACTCGTCTATTTAAAACTAAGTCCCAAAATACTGTTGAAAGACTGTTTCCTGTACTATTGTAAAATATTACATTATTTTATATTAATTATTATTAATATTTCTTTAGACTTTTGCTGAAAACCTCACCTTTGAACCCGTACTTTTGTCCTGAGGAGTACGAACTAAGTGAACATGCTACCGCTACGCCACGGCTATTGGTTGTGGAAGATACTAAATATGTTTTATGGTAGAAGGAATGTAAAGTCCATTCAGTGATTCAAATTGTATTCGTACAAGCGGAAAAATTCTTAAGAATACGCCTGGAGTATTTAGGTTCTATGAAAAGAACAAACGAACTTCTCGTATCCTTCAATCAAAAATGTCCCTCGGTGCGTGCTGTACGAGTCTAAATTAGTACGAGATGCATTCCAAGTTCTGAGTTCGAAATGAAAGTTTATAAAACAAAATTATTTCCTGGGAGATGTTCTTTTTTTTCAACACTATTAGAAACTACGTACATAAATACTAAAAAGAAAATAACACAAAGATTATAAATGCAATTTCAAACACTTTGAGAATGATGTTTCTAAAGAAGTTATATTGTCCTCTTCGAAGTGAGATTCACTGTTTGCCCAGTGCTCTCATTAAGATTCAGGACGCGGAAACGTTGCCTCGAGACAGAAGAAACGAACTTCTCTACTCGCTTTGATGGAAACACCTGACGACACTTCTTTCAAGAGAGGAACAGTCTGCGGAGTTTCTGGAACTAAACTTCACTTCATTCTTCTCAAAGAGTTAACAAAATTAAAAACAAAATGGAAATGTTTTCTGAGAGAAAATTAAAGATCGTATATTAAAATTGTTCAGTTTTTAATCAGAATGAAATTTACGGAACATTTTCTTTCGTGCACTTTAAGATTATATGTTTCGTTAAAACGAAATTAATATCACTGATAGTTCATTAAAGTCACTGAAATAATTTAAAAAATCCTGGTTAGAATCCTTTTTATTATGACACGTTAGAAAGAGTGAATATCCAATTATTTGATTTATTTTGTCATTTATTTGATCATAGAGCATCAGATCCCCCCGAGTAAGCTTACTCTTTTTCTTTTCTATTATTCCCTTATTTTTTTCTTCTCTCTTCATCTGTTTCCTTATATCCCCTTGCCTAAAATTTCCGTCATCTAACTTGTGTATTTCATAATTTTAACTCTTTAAAAACAATTAACACAAATTGTAACAATTTTTTAAAATATTAAAAATGTTGATAATTTGTAACAATTTTAACAATACAGTCACTTGCGCACAATCAGTTTACTCCTCAAAAATGGCTGCCGTCTTTAAATAAATTTATTGTCAAAAAACAGTACAAACTGCGTATGACCACGTGGAGGACAAGAAACTAATTTACTCTCCGGAAGCAAGCAAGGGACCCTCCCATCAATTCCGATCAAGGGCCCTAAAGCAGAGGCGGATTCAAAAATTTCAGCAAAGTTCCTAGATAAGATAAAAAGTTGGCTGCGAGTTATAATACATATATAATGTCAATATGTTTGTAATTAAAAAAAAAAATTTATGGATGTTAAAGTTTCACAATACAGTTCATTAGATGAAGCATTCAATTTCTGCCAGTAATTCATCAATGAAGTCTTAAAATAAACACATATTAATGTAAAAATAACAAATGTACAAGGTATTATTATTATTATTCATAAGGATGTTCAATCTTCACATGGTCTATACGAGAAGATATGTAAGGCGTATCGCGTGCATCTGCTACACAATTAAGCGTAAACGTTTAGAATCGTAAGTCTCCATGATAAGGTGTTATAGCGATGATTGTTAAAGTTATTCAGAAATCGTTCGTAAATATGACGTCACACTATCTTTGAGGGTTTTTACCCTCCGCCCCTCAGTCCGTGTCACGCTTCGTCACGTTATACTAAACCCCCACTTAAGACATTTACACATTATTGGGATCAGTCAGGATCCAATGTGTAGGAGTAGGAGACCTCCTAGCATGTATTCTGATTGTGCGAAGCTCTTGCCCACACCAGATACCGTTACCTAGGTTCACATTTCCCGAACCTAGAGGATATCAGGAAGCCTAAAATCCAAAGTTTGGTGTTCTTTAGCAAGGCCCTGAGGTTGGAATAAACCTAACTGTATTAAGGGATACAAAGGACCTTTTAGGCCTACGTACGGGGNCCATTTATCTAACCCCCACTTTACGTGACGTCACAAAAGGACTTGCCCCCTCCCAACATAAACAGTAATTATCCCCCTCCCATCATAAAACAGAAAAACATAATTAAAGGAGTAAATATAACCATTTGTAAATATAACTGAAGAGGACTACAAAGGTCGCAAGTGTCGCACGGGGAAAGTGGTGCGTAAGGGATTATATGAGTTTTGTTTTCATTTTAGGATAATTTACCGCAATTGAGACAATTTTAAACATTTATGTTACACCAACTAGAACGCCACGCCTTCTACAATACACTTGGCCCCGCTCATCACGAACCGCCGTGTTTCGCCAAACCCCAATTAGGATGTATTAAGTACAAGTAACAGAGATACGTTGAGGTCAGTCAGGCCCTGCGTTACCCAGAGAGCCGATGTTACAGTGGCTGTGTCGACAGCAGGTAATTTCTCTTTGCAGTTGTGAAAAATGGTTTATCACTCATTTCACTACATTATTATATTATTCTCCCTAATAGTATTCAGCGGTCTCTTTCCAAACTAGTATGGGAGATAAATAATGCAGAAAATGAACGCTGAACATTACTAGAATATTTAATAACCTACGTGAAAATGGGGACGTACAAACCACATGAATTAATACCAACAGCAATTCTCATTTTGTTTGTCTCTGTAAAATGCATGATTAAAGGTCATTGTAATTGACCCAAAAACATATTTAATTTAGTTATTTGTACACTACTGATAACAAAAAAGGGCCCATTTATTTTTCTAAGTCCCGCGTACTGAGCAGTTTTGGATTTGTTAAGTTTGCAACGCCTCTTTCCTCCTTCTTCCCCTTCGACTGGGGAAGTTTCGTTCGACCAATCGTAGGTCTATGTGAAACGGCTCCCATATTTGGAAGACTAATAGAAGACATCGTGCCCCTGGTAAATCGTAACGAGAGAAAATGTTTCATTACAC